>JASANF010012275.1:0-12820 GCA_030248245.1 Trissonchulus sp. WLG1_4 | reverse complement strand
ACAGTGGAATGCATAAAGGCAGTCTTAGCTAAACGCAGTCTGGACTACGTTTAACAAAACTAGCCTAAGACCATCGTTACGAAATATCAGGTGATTTTTGCACACGCTAAAGATGTAAGACGAACTCAAGACTGGGTCTAGACCTAGTCTCCCAAGACTGACGTTAATCGGTATTCTGAAAGGTAGTCTTAGCTGAGTCTTGAAAATTACACTGAAATATTGTTTATTAGAGTTTCTACAGTCATATAAACTTTTTTTAAACTGTTGGGTGCAAGTCGATACCTTCAAACTTTGCAAATATGCATTTATTGGGTTGCCGACCAGTTGCGAAGCAAAGGCAACCCTTTTGTATCTGAAATGTCTGTTATTAATATTATTATTATTAATATTATTATTACAAGTCTAGTGCGTCTAGTTTAGACTAGTTAGACTAATAGTATTTATCTTAGTTTAGTCTATTTCATGTTACATTATTTAAAAAATGAGCAAAAAAAATTGAATTTTTGCCTAAATTCAATTGTTTTAGGATTTGATCACCCATGGTGTGATCTGTAGTACAATCAGTCCTTTTTATGAAATTTTTCAGGGGCCATAACTTTTCGTACGGAAGTGGGAGAATAATAATTTTAACGTCATTTGAGAGGAAATTGTCAGAGCTTTCAAATGATGGGTCACATGACCTTTAACTTGACGTTAAGCTTGCGTCATAATTTAGAATTGGAAATTTAAACGTTTAAACGTGAATAGTATACGTTAAGTAAGGTATCATTCAAAAGCGCCTACTGTTCTGAGTTGAAAGGCGTCTATTTTATGTTTTTACGTTAACGTTGAGGCAAGTTATGACGGTCTGAATATTTGAGAATTAAATGACACTATAGTGTCATCTTACATTCGTCGTAGTAGATGTTCGAGCCCGAAAATGTCAGTATGAAAATTTTATATTTTTTTCAAACCGGTTTAGCGGTTAAACGGTTTCCTTTACGAACTGACTTTGAATAGAAAAATTTTTGGCCACGCTGTCGGCTATATGATAACGTAAAAATGACGTTTCTGCGTTGAGCCGATCCTGAGTTATTATCGTAATTATTTTTTAGCAAGGAAGTTTATATAGTATAGTAAGGTAAATATATTGTAAATATATTGTAACAATACTAGTGCGTCTAGTTTAGTCTAGTTTGACAACATACTTAAGTTTCAGGACACTTGAGTGTTAATCTTACTGATTTTAAAAAAAAATTCAGTTAAAATTTACATGTAAAGAGATTTGATCTAACATGGGCTGATTATAGTTAGTCACGAAGGGTCAATTTTAAAAGACGTCTAGCGGACGATAGGAATGACGTACAAACATGACACTTACATCAGTCGTCTTGATTTAAGGAGCGCTTTCAAATGAGGGGTCACATGACATTGTCACGTGAGCATACCCTGAGATTTATATTTCGGGGTAACCTGAAGCGCTATGTAGTCATGTGACCCCTCATTTGAAAGCCCTGCTTGCCAGCAGTCCAATGATGCTGTTCGTTTGTCTGTCCGGCGTTTTAACGGCCAGTTATGGCGCCTTTAAAGACATGAGGAAAAAGAACACATATCGTAATTTAGTAATTACGATTTAATTATGATAAAAGTGTTCTATGGTGTGAAAACCTTAAAACCCCCATAACTTCTGTTATGGGGGTCGCAGCCACTTGGGAATTTCACCATTGGAATGGGGAGACAAAGCGCTTTCGATTGATGGGTCACATGACTACTTTACTGCAAGTTGACGTAGTAATGACCTTGGCGCCCGGACAAAAACCGCTATAATTTGGTATATGCTGTTTTATCAGCCACATGAATGGTAAAAATATCATACGCCAGGGGTTTCTGAGATCACTGCGAAGACGAAACTTGCTTATTATCATTATCATTATTATTAGGTTAATATATATTGTAATATTAATATATATTGTAAATATATTGTAAATATATTGTAAATATATTGTAAATATATTGTAAATATATTGTAATTATTACAAGTCTAGTGCGTCTAGTTTAGACTAGTTAGACTAATAGTATTTATCTTAGTTTAGTCTATTTCATGTTACATTATTTAAAAATGAACAAAAAATTTTTAAATTTTTTGCCTAAATTCAATTGTTTTGGGATTTGATCACCCATGGTGTGATCTGTACAATTAGCCCCTTTTAGGAAAAGTTTTCAGGGGCCATAACTTTTGATACGGTAATGGTACAATTATAATTTTAACGTCATTTGGAAGGAAATTGTTAGAGCTTTAAAATGATGGGTCATATGACCCTGTGACGTGACGTTTAGCGTACGTCAAAATTTAGAAAGTGAAATTTTGACTTATTTTCAGGACGTTGCGCCATCATGTGATATGTCATCTGAAAGCGCTAAAAATTGTCTTTCTAATGACGTAACTTTCATCTTTCTACGATGTTCCTAGCCTAAGCTGTGGCCATTTTTGTGGTTAACCTCCAGAAATAACTGACTACAAAAATGGCCTGTCGCGGAGGATTCTGCGGAGGAAAAATAACTCCATTTTACGCTCTTTTAAACTCAAAGGCACAGCTTAGCGGTTTAGTATGAAGCATTAACGCTTCTTTTAGACACTTTGATGAAACAGACTGGAAGTAAAGAGTTTTCTGTAATAACGTTTAAACGTTGCTTGTAGCAACAGACAAATAACTCCGATTTACGTTGCGTATAACTTTGGAACCAAGCCACTGCACGAGATTTGAAAGTTAAACGTCTTAATAACACACATGGTTCTAAGTGATATTTTAATATGGAGATGATATCTTCATTATCAGTATGAATAGGATAGTATAAGTATATTAATAAGTATATTAATTAATATTATTATTAATCCTTTGGCTTCTTATGTTGCCACTTTTTTGTGTGAAATGCTTTATGGATATGAACCAAACTTTGGTGGAAGGGTCCCCCCCTTGAGTACTTGCACCCCCCAACTTGATGGACTCGTGGCCCCTCGGGGGGCCGGGTCACGTGACCTTGAAAACTGGATCTGGTGTGTATGGACGAAACCTGTTGGGTTTATGTTTCAGCCATTAGGGGGTGTAAAAAGTGGGTTTTAGGGGTCGAATTTTCGAAATTTGGATTTTGACGTCCCTAGGGGTAATTTGGACCCCGGAACACGAATCCGAGGTCCATTTTCGTCTACGACCCCTCGGGACCCTTCCATGACCCCCCTAGGGCACCCTGCCCAGGGGGTCCCCAGGGGTCAAATTTTCGAAATTGGGATTTTGACGTCCCTAGGGGTAATTTGGGCCCCGGAACACGAATCCGAGGTCCATTGTCGTCTAGGACCCCTCTGGACCCTTCCATGACCCCCCTAGGGCACCCTGCCCAGGGGGTCCCCAGGGGTCAAATTTTCGAAATTGGGATTTTGACGTCCCTAGGGGTAATTTGGGCCCCGGAACACGAATCCGAGGTCCATTTTCGTCTAGGACCCCTCTGGACCCTTCCATGACCCCCCTAGGGCACCCTGCCCAGGGGGTCCCCAGGGGTCAAATTTTCGAAATTGGGATTTTGACGTCCCTAGGGGTAATTTGGGCCCCGGAACACGAATCCGAGGTCCATTTTCGTCTAGGACCCCTCGGGACCCTTTCATGCCCCCCCCCTAGGGTACCATGCCCCAGGGGACCAAAGGGGTCAAATTTTCGAAATTGAGATTTTGATGTTTCTAGGGTTAATTTGAGCTCCTGAGCACGAACAGAGGGTCATCTACCTAGAATAGAGGGTCCTTTGCTTAGAATAGAGGGTCCTCTACCCACTGTCGGCAACCCGTTGTAGCCACCTGACTAGTTAGTATAGCAATGATGATTTTGCAACAAAAATTTTTGGAAAAATTTTTGTACATTATTGAGTAATAAGACGAAGGTTAACACATCCTACACCATAACTATTGCTACCGTTAGCTTAAAAATGCAATTTTTCGTGATTATCTCATTTCACAAGAACCTCGTTAAAATTGATTAAAAAACCTTGAGAACATGCACATGATCTTTGACAACACTCCTCAGGCTTTAATTTTTCAAAAAAATTATAAGTGCTGAAATAAGGCTTCGACTAGCCTTAGACTAGCTGAAGAGCATGTCTTAATTTTGAATGGAAAACCAAGACTAACCTAAGACTGACGCTTTTTATGCATACCGATTAGTATTTTTAGAACATCGTAACGAAAAATTCTACACGTATTACATACGAATTCCAAAGGGTGTTCTGACACGTTAGTCTTGAAAGTGTTAGTCTAAGGGCTTAGACATAGTCTGGACTGAGTCTCCGGAGACTGCCTTTATGCATTCCACCTTTAGTGTCCCTATTCGCCCCTGGAATGGGGTGAATAGGGACAACCTGGGGCGAATAGGGACACTGCCATTTTGTGCTGTCAGGAAAGATCAACTAGTTTCTGTTTGTCCACCACCATGAAGAGCAATGTTTGAGCTATACGCACATAAACTGGCATTATAACTGCATGTCACATGAGACACAAAATAACTCAATAAAATACAGTAACTCAAAACTCGCTCTGCAAACTTCAGATTTTACTGCCAAAATTTTAGCAAAAAATGCTGCTAATTTTTCGACCAGAACGACATCGCAAGTAAAAGTGGAGCTCAAAACACCGAAAATTACAAAACTAGCGGGCCGGTTAGAGTCCAGAAAGTCGTCGGAAAAAGCAAATTTTTGAACTTTGAGAAGATTTCTGAAATTACGAGCAGCAAGTTCACTCAAACTGTCATTTTTGCTACGAGAAGGATACACTAAACAGTGCATTAAGCAAATAAATAGCGCACAATGCACCCAAATTTTTTCAGTCGGAAAAAATTTCGAGGTGGAGTGTGAATTACGCCCATTTTCCCCCTGGCTACGCCTCTGCTCAGTAACACATTAACTGCGTTGGCAAAGGCATCAGGTGTAATTTGAGGGGTCTTGCGCTTATAATTACGCACCATTTAGCTCACAAATTAGATCTGAAACGTCAAATAAAAAAAATAATTACTGTCCCTTTTCGCCCCAAATTTTTCAAAATACTGTGGGACAGCTGGGGCGAAAAGGGACAGGGATTTACCAGTTACCCTGAGGTCACAGGTCAATTTTTGTTACTGAACATCGTGCACACACTTATGCTTCGTACATCAATAGTGGACCCATTTTTTATCCTTTTTCCAACAGAAAGTTAACTAAAGGTTTGCAGAGTTGAAAAAAGGTTTGCAGAGGCTGAGAATTGAATGTTCAAAGTGGGGTAAGTTTGAAAATACACTGTAAAAGCTTAAAGCTGCTTGTTACCAATCTTTTATTTGTCACTAATAGTGTTAATATAAAACTTGCTGCGTATGAATTTTCAGCGCTTTACCATCATCCAAAAAATTTTTAAGCAGGTGTGTTTCTATTCGCCCCAAAATTCGGTGTCCCTATTCACCCAGGGTATCTTTTTCGCTGTTTTAATACTAAATTCTCAGTAGAAACGCAAGATGAGTAAGCTACATCTTTGCAGGGAAATGGAGGCCAGGGGCGGTCCCGGCGGGGGGCACCCTCCCTCCCCCGAAATTTTTTCCTACTGAAATTTTACACAAGGGTCCCCCCTTTGGTTTTTATGGTCTCGCCGGAAAATTTTTCTGATGCGTATCCAATTGACCAAATTTCGCCTAAAAATCAAGAATTTCGCTCAGTTTTTTCCTGGGAGCTTATTTTCAGGCTAAATTTGATAGATTCGAGACGTATCGGAAATTTTTTTCGGCTGGTCTATAAACGCCAATGGGGGGAAGGACCCTTGTGTAAAAATTGACTGGGAATAATTTCGTTAGGGCAGGGGTCTCGCCTTCGGCTATTTTTTGAAAATATCAGCGTAGCAGTTATTTGAGAAAGTTAGGGGCGGTACTCCGGCAGGGGCAGCCACCAATAAAACATGCAAAATTTATAGAAAACACACCTCTTGAAACCATGTAGGTAAAAGACATTTTTGCGTAAAAATCACCGTATATTCGACTCCGTCAAAAATTCGATTCAAACTGCGATTCAAAAATTCGTATATCCGCAACTTCGAAAGTCTGAAATTTTCGTCTCGCCGATGTATATAACAGTAAAGAGAGACATTTGCCACCTAGCTACGCCCTTGTCCAGAGATTACCGACACGACTGGATACTTAAGTTGAGATAAAGTATATTATAAGGGGATAATCAGCATAAGGGGATGAATATGAACTTAGTTTTCGTACTTAGCGACTTCAATGGAGAAACCGTTTCTAGCCTGATTATGTCAATCTGGGACATACCGAAAAAATTTCCGACCGACAAAATAACCAAAGGGGGGACTCTTGTATAAAATAATGACTGAAAATTTTTTTATTTTCTAAATTTTTCCTTCTGGCGCCGTCTTTGGGCAATCTCAGCAATGCTCATTTGATGCTCATTTTTATTTTTCAATGCTCATTTTTAAGTTCCAGTGCTCAAATAAGCACAAATTTGAGCAAACAAAAACCGTGTCCGAGACCGAGACTACGAAACCGAGACTTAGGATCATTTTTTGACATATATATAAAATTTTTTCCAGCCGGCCCCATAAAAGCCAAAGGCCAAAAGGGTTTCCCTCCTTTTTTTTCCAGGTTGCAAATCTCCAGAAATTCACATTGCAGGACATATTTTTCTGCTTGTGAATTTGCCCTATTGAATTGCACACCTTAAGCCAATTTCACATGAGGACACATTTCAGGGTATATAAAGCACAGCCAATGACAGGAGACAGTTGTCTTGGTTTAAATGTTACGTTTTTGTACGCCATTATTAGGGATGTCGCGGATGTGACTTTTTTGACATCCGCGGATGCGGATGCGGATGCGGATGTTGACTTCTGACATCCGCGCGGATGCGGATGCGGATGCGGATCTTTTTAGAATACGTTCTAAACAAGTTATGAAAAGAATTTTTGAAAAATTTTTCACCAAAAAATACATAATATACTAAAAATAGCAATTATGAATGCAAGAATGCAAGTACTAAGGAATGAGACTTAGATAAAACAGTTTGTATCGAAGTTGTGCATTCATTATACATATCTTCTAAGCCATGCGCAGCCATCAAAAGCTTGGTTAAAACGCTATTGGTTAACTGTATGCCAACTCAAAGGCTATCAGCGTGACCCTCTGGCAACGTGATGCTTTTAGTTTTGGTCGGTGTATAATCACTATACGTATTCTGTCTATTCTTTTTAATCCACGAAAGCATGCAAGTTAAAAACTGATATTGTTGTGACATTTTACAAGTTTGTAGACTAGTCTCTCTCAAACATGCAAATGCAAAACTTAGTTCGAATATGCCCGCAATATCAAATATTCGTGAAGCCTACTTTAGAAAAGAGCGATTTGCAACCAACAATGAGGTGAAAAAGCCTAGAATAAAGTTTCATCCACCGTTCTAAGAGCAAAAATATTCGTATATACATGCACAAAAATCAAAATTGTCGTCTGATTTTCTACATTTTTAGTAAATTTTGCCGAATCTGCAACATCCGCACATCCGCATTAAATTTTTGCGGATGCGGATGCGGATGCGGATGTCAAAAAGTTGCGGATCATCCGCGGATGCGGATGCGGATGCGGATATCCGCGACATCCCTAGCCATTATAGGTATCCATCAGTGGCGTAGCAAGGAAAAATTTCGGGGGGCGGGAATGACTTTTCGATTTTGGGAAAATTTTACAAAATGTTGCGAAATGTATATAGGGAATTTATCAGGGGGTCCCGAAGTTTAGCCCGAGAGCCCCCCTCCAAAATTTTGACACCGTTGCATGTATGCAAAAATCCCTACCAAAGCGACATCGCTACAGCTAAAAAGTTGCTAAAACGTCCTTTCGGAGAAAATTTCTTGGTTCTGGGGGGGGACCCCATCTATGGGGAGGGGGCGCTGCGCAGGCCCCCTCCCACTAAAAATATATTGTCAGGAGCGTAAACTTGTATACCGCGCACTGCATTGTGGGATGCCGTATTAAATTTTGCTTTCAGATCAGTCAGTGCACCCTCCTCTAATATATAGTCGGTAAAGCCCGGTTCATAGTTGTCCGTAAGGGCTGTCCGTGTCCGAGTCCGTGTCCGTAGGAGTAGTTTGATTCACAGTTGTCCGGTGTCCGTAAGAACTTGTCCGTGAGTGTCCATAAGGGCTGTCCGGATGTCCGGAAGTCAAGTTGAATTCAGTTCAACTTTTGTCCGTGTCCGTAAGGAATTAGCCAATCAGATTACAGCCTTTATAGTCACGTGTAGGTGCGTGTACATAAAATTCGTCCGCGCATAGTAGTGTTAAATTTCTAGTAATTTCAGCAGCTTCATTTTAGTGTGCTTAGAACGTTTTTGTTCATTTTTTGAAGCTTGCATTCTAATACACTCGGTACACTGTAGATTGTGTAGGTGTGATTTTAAGCACTGTCCGTAGAGTGTCCGTAGAAGTATGAATTAACGCTGCTTACGGACACGGACACGGACAAATCTTACGGACAACCTTCCGGACACGGACACGGACAGCTACGGACACTTTCGGACAACTATGAACTAGGCTTAAAACGTATGTACTTGGCCACGACTGTTGGCGCATTCCGTTACCAGTCTAGACGAATGAATCTTATTCCGACTATACTGTGTTTCAGGAGCCTGAGGATATGGAGGTCGAGGAGGCGCCGGCCACGCCTCCTGGCCCCTCGACCTCCCGGGTTCCCGCTGACCGGCGGATGCGCGGCCAGGCCCGGCGGTCCCCCAGGGCTAGGCCTTACTCCCTGGCCAGGCCGCGGGCCCAGGCCCCCGCGACGCCCCCGGGCCCAGTGAACCCCCCGGGGCTGCACTCGCCCCCTGGCCCGCCGACGCCCTTGACCCCCGGTACACCGCCTGACCCGGTGTTCTGGCCGGTCCCGCAGGGCCCATGGCTGGCCCAGACCAGCGACGAGGAAGACGCGCCCCCTCCTCCGGCCCCCCAGCAGCAGCCCGTGTAAGTTGCATAACCCCAGGCATGTGCCACACCGCGCAATAAACTGTTGTGACCAACTGTGCAGACTGTGCGCCTGAGTGGCACGCATACTGGGGGTGGGGTGGGGGGTAGTGAGCCTTTGCCATCCATCGATTATGCCGTCATCAAACAGTTCGGGGGTTGGGTGAAAACCCCCCCACGCCGCAGTATGGTCACGCCGGTTGATTCAGAGCAGCAGTGGCGTAGCGAGGAAAAAATCGGGGGGTGGTATCGGTGATGATTTTTCGATTGTTCGGCTTTTTGAAATGACGTGCTAAAATGCACTTCATTGCACTTATAACGCAAAAGTGACACATGTTAGCACATTTTTTTATTTAGCATAAAAAGGCTAACTTTTCACCAAAGCCACATCGAAAATAAAATTGGAGCTTAAAATAAAAATTGCGATTTGGCGGGGGCACGTATTACACTTGTTGGAGCGCTAAATAAGTGCAGTTCGTACTGTGTATGCTGGTCAAACTACGGCCATCTTAATGTCGTAGTATATTATATAGTTTGAGCTAGTTTTTTTACCATTGTAGTCAGAAAAGTTTTGTGAAATGTTCGGCGAACGTTTATGCGGGTCACTATCAACTGTGCAATAATGGCGCAGTTTGATGTTTATATATATATATATATATATATATATATATATAAACATCAAACTGCGCCATTATTGCACAGTTGATAGTAACCACATAAATACACAAACATTTCACAAAATGGTAAAAAAACTAGGCTAAACTATAAGTATACTACGATTAATGACCATCATTTTGACCGGCATACACTCAAAAGTTTAGCATGTAATAGTGCCCCGCAAATGTGATTTTATTTTCAAATGTGGCTTCTTTTTATGTTAAATAAAAAAATGTATTTGTGTCACTTTTGTATAATGTGAAAAGTGCATTTTAGCACGTCATTTCAAAAAAGCCGAAACAAAAATCATCGTGCCCCACCCCCGATTCGCTACGTTTGTTCTGAATCAACCGGCGTGCTCGGCGTGCGAGGTTTTCACCCGACCCCCGAACTCATGACGGCATGGATCGATGGCAAAGGCTACGCTGCCCCACCCCACCCCATCTGCGTGCTCCGCTCGGCGCCCGCGCATCTGTCGGTCCCGAGCAGCGCGGTGGCGTGTGGGGTTATGGACTTACACGGGTTGCTTGCCTGTGGCGTCCTCGTAGTCGTCCTGCGTGGGGCGGGGACGGACGCCGGGGTCAGCGGTGTCCCGGGGGTCAAGGGCGTCGCAGCGGGGTCGCGGCTGGGCCCGCGGCGTCGCCGGGGGGTCGCGGCTCCCCTGCGCGTCCGGGCGGGCCTGGCCGCCTCCTCCGCCGGCAGTCCGCAACCCGGGCAGGTCCGAGGCGGGGAGGCGTGGCCCGGCGCCCCTCCTGACCTCCTGCCTCGGCTCCTGAAATAATAGTGGGATGGGTTCGTCGTGTGAGTGGTGAGCAAATCACAACTCACAATCATACATTTTTAAGCCTAGTTATAGTTCACAAAAGTGTCCATAACTGTCCGTGTCCGTGTTCCGGAAATCTCGTCAGATTTGTCCGTGTCCGTGTCCGTAAGCAGCGTTAATTCATACTTCTACGAACACTCTACGGACAGTGCTTAAATCGCGCACCTACCACAATCTACAGTGCTACGAGTGTATTCAATGGGGACTCAAAAAATGAACAAAACGTTCTGGCGCACTAAACTACTGGAGCGCTCAAAATTTAACACTACTATGGCGCGGGACAATTTTTATGGTACACGCACCCTTACAGCGTGACTGTAGAAGTGTAATCTGAATTGCGCTGACTCTACGGACACAGAACAAAAGTTGAACTGAATTCAACTTGAGCTTAAAAATTTTGAACTCGGACAGCCTTTATGGACACTCACGGACGAGTTCTTACGGGAGGGCACCGGAACAATGTGAATCCGAACTACTACTACGAGAACGACGCGGGACCCGGGACACCGGAGGACAGCCTACGGACAACTATGAATTTCAGACTTACCCGACTACTTAGGAGGAGGGGTGCAGCTAACTGATCTGAAAGCAAAATACGGCGTCCCACAATGCAGTGCGCGGTATACAAGTTTACGCTCCTGAGACAATATATTTTAGTGGGAGGGGCCCCGTGCGCAGCGCCCCCCTCCATAGATGGCCCCCCCAGAACCGAGAAATTTCTCAAAAGAACGTTTTCACAACTTTTAGCTGTAGCGATGTCCGCCTTTTAATTAGGGATTTTTGCCGTGCATGCAACGGTGTCCAAAATTTTGGAGGACTCTCGGGGCTGAGATTCGGGACCCCTGATAAATTATGTGCGTTCGCAACATTTTGTGAAATTTTTCCCCAAAATCCGAAAAGTGATTTCCCGCCCCCCGAAATTTTTCCTTGCTACGCCACTGATGGATATCAGAATATCGCGGATATCCGCATCCGCGGTGTGGTGGCGCGATCAATTGGAGCGTCCCGCCCATCCGCATCCCGCATCCGCCGAAAATTGAATGCCGGATGTGCAGATGTTGTATATCCGGCAGAAATTGACTAAAATGTAGGAAAATCAGGGGGACAAGAGGCAATTTTAAGGGATGTATATACGAATATTTTTGCTCTTAGAACGGTGGATGATTATTTATTTTTAGGCTTTTTCACCTCATTGTTGGTTGCAAATCGTGTCTTTTCTAAAGTAGGCTTAAGCGAATATTTGATATTGCGGGCATATTTTCAAAAATTTTTCAGTTTTGCATTTTAGGTAAAGAAACTAGTCTTACAAACTTGTAAAATGTCACAACAATATCAGTTTTTAACTTGCATGTTTTGAATTGAGAAAAGAATAGACAGAATACCGTATAGTGATTATACACCGACCAAAAACCCAAAAGCATCACATTTCCCCCGGGAGGTCACGCTGATAGCCTTTGAGATTGGCATACAGTAACCAATAGCGTTTTTAACCGTTTGATGGCTTAAAAATGAAGATATGTATAATATGAATGCACAAACTCAATACAAATCCTTTTATCTAAGTCTCATTCTTGGTACTTGCATTCTTGCATTCATAATTGTATTTAGTATATTATGTATTTTTTTGGTGAAAAATTCTTTTCATAACTTGTTTCAAACGTATTCTCAAAAAGAATACCGCGTGCCATCCGCATCGCACAGATGTGAAAGTCAACATCCGCATCCGCCATCCGCATCCGCGAAATGTGCAAAAAGTCACGTGCCGCGACATACAAAACGTAACATTTGAGAAACCAAGACGACTGTCTCCATTGTCCATTGGCTGTGCTTTATACATACCCTGAAATGTGTACTCATGTGGAATTGCCATTTTTAAGGTGTGCAATCTTGATAGGGCAAATTCGCAGACAGGGAAAATATCCTGCAATGTAGATTTCTGGAAATTGCCGACCTGAAAAAAGGAGGGAAACCCTTTTGGCCTTTGGCTTTTATGGGGCGGCTGAAATTTTTTATCTGTGTGTCGGTGATCCTCGCGTCTCCCGTTTTTTCGTCTCCGTCTCAGACACAGTTTGTTGCTCAAATTTGTGCTATTTCGAGCGCTGAAACTAAAAATGAGCATTGAAAAAATAAAAATGAGCATCAAATAACATTGCTGAGATTGCCCCAAAAACAGCGCCAGAAGGAAAAATTTAGAAAATAAAAAAATTTTCAGCCATTATTTTTATACAAGAGTCCCCCCCTTTGTTGTCGGTCGGAACTTTCGGCCTATCTGCCAGAGTAGCGTAATCAGGCTGAGACGGTTTCTCCATTGAAGTCGCTAAGTACGAAAACGTCATATAGCA
>JASANF010012274.1:0-35720 GCA_030248245.1 Trissonchulus sp. WLG1_4 | reverse complement strand
ACGAAATGCACGAAACTCATATAATTTCTATTGCGACCCAAAAGTTGTAAGCCTAGACACTTGATTTGATTAGTTTTTAATGGATGAGAGCGCCTGTCTTTTTCTGCTGCCCTGAGTATTGCTCTGCTATTTATATTTGCCGCTCTCAGTCTCAGCTACGTAAATAAATATACTAAACTTTAAAGAAGCATACCGCCATAAACTTGACAGCTGAGACCGCCTCAGCTGCCAAATTACACAACGAGCGAAAACGAAAACGAAGCAAAGAGCGAAAACGAAACGAAATTGAACGAAAGCGAAAACGAAAGCGAAAACGAAAACGAAATTTATATCAACTGAAATTAAAGCGTAGCTGTACTTCCATACAATCATCGGTCAAAGGTCGTATCAAAGCTACGTATAGGAACAAAATTTAGGATTGTAAATTTAATAACTCGTAATTTACACTGTGTTACTTTATTAACCATATCTGATTTAGCCCCTACAACTAAAGGCTTTGTGATTTGAGACTGTGAAGTAGTGAATTCTACCTAATTTGGCTTTACCGACCCCTGATGCTACAGCTGTTCTCATGAGAAAAACCTTCCCCACCTAATTTCATTTCAGTTGGTAGCTTTTGTCAAATAGTTTTCTAAATAGATTTGCTTCACTGTCTGTAGTGTTTTTTCTAAAAACGCATTGCAAGTCTTAAAGTAGAGTAAATTAGAGGAGCCAGGAAGTAAAAGGCTTTGTTTTAGAATAGTGTCAGCAGTCTCTTTCTATCGCTGCCTTTCACGTGTTTCCCCCAATTCCCGAAAGACTAGCAGAAATTCCAATAAACTTTTGGTCGTCTTAACTTTGCAGCGCCCAGAACCAAACCCAGAGCTGGTCCTAATGTCACATAAACGTAAGCGCCGGCTCAGAAAAAGCTAAAACCTCCCTCACACTTCTCTGTGAAGTCGGCGATCATTCATCTTGAGGGTATTTATTAAAACGGTAGTCTCTCGTGCCCTCCCAGGCTAGGCATAAACAAAACAAATGACTTTGAAGGAATGGCTAAAAAGTTTATATTGGAAACTTTTTCTGCAGACCAGTTTTGATAACCTAGGTTCAGCAGCAAGTGTTATATATATTGTCTGGAAAATAGCACAATTGACCGATTGTAACTGATTTTTAACTCCAAATTTCAAGTCTGATAATTATAACAGGGAGGCTGTAGCTGAATTATACAAAACTGTAATAGGGAATTCGCAATTGTACCTAATTGTAGGGAAAAACCAGGAACCATATTAATAATAGTCGAGATAAAAAGTTTGGTTTGTTAGCCGCATGTCTTGAAAAAGCCTGGCTTACCTTACTTTTATAAATACTGGTCCGATATGCGTGACGAAATCGTCATACAGGTAAATTAAATTCATGTAAATTAAATTAAAAATTTATCACTTACATTTGTTGCAACTGCAAGAGTTGTAAATCTCAAAAACAATCCTGAAAGTAGACAAATTGACAGAAAATATCAATAGAAATGTCTACAGAGCTTTTTTACTTCTAAAATTATATTTTTCTTAAGTTTCCTGAAATCGGCGCTTTCAAAAATTATTAATCAATCATTTCGATGACTAACTGTGACTGCAATTAAATACTGTTCTAAATTATATAATTGCAAATTGAGGTAAGTTATTATTTAGGTAGTTACCTAGTTAAATATTACTTCCTTGAGGGAGTGTTTTTTAAAACTTAATTACTATTTCATTTCCACAGTTTAAATTTTGAACTAAGTTTTAGTTTCAATTAAATAGAACGCTTATTAAACGAGTTATTCATTAAAAACAGTTTGCTTCAATTTTCCATTTCAATTGTGTTTTTGTTACAAGTAAACTTTTCACTAGTGATTTATGACTCACTTCTGTTTGCTTTATTGTTTATTTGTAGTAGAAAAACTGTAGCCATTACTTATTATATTATTTTAATTAATATTTGTGATAAAATATTAAGTCCAGTTTGCCAATGATTTAAAGTGGTAATGCAGCGTTTGCTTAAATGTTGGAGATTTATAACAGTGGGCAATAGGATATTAAACTTATAAATCATTTCGGTGGTTGTGTGTTTAAATGTTACAATAAGCAAATTTAAAGTAGCCAATTATAAGAGGAAAATTATTATTTGTACCGGCCAAATTGCTGTTATTCTATTCCTTTAGTGCTCGAACTGCTAATCAGTACCGCTTTCAAAATTTTAATGTAAGTAGGTAAGAATATTTTGTTATGTTGATTCGCAGTTTCATGTCAAGTATTTGTTGTTTATAAGTCTGTGTATATTTTTGAAACTTTCTAAACGTGACAAAGCATAGTGTTATCATTTAAGTATTAAGTTTAAGTATTTCTGTGAGTGTGTATGCTTGTGTCGCAGATCAGACGTGTTGACTTTACAGTAAACATCAGGCGGGATATAACTGGAGGTAGTCTACAATATGTATTACTGAGTTTGGTGAATGGAAGTAATTTTGTAGGTACGTAAAATTAATATGCATTTTAAGACATTTAGGACAAATTTTGGACACGTTCGGTTGTCTTTGAGGCATTAAGGGTCTACAACTTAATATCCACTTTTTTAAATTTTCAAGTTTAGTTTTTGTGGATTAGTAGGAGTTTTTTTAAATATATTTTTACTTAGGTGTTCCCCTCGATCTTATAGAATTTCGAAACCGCCACCGAACTAATTATTTCTTACTTTTTAACTGTCTTGTTTTTATCTGCTTCCGCGTTAATTTTCACATCAAATGGCTAAAATAAAAAAAAACTGAAAAAATTAGGCAATTTCTTCCGAAGTGACCTTTTTGGCAGTTATGTTTTAAGCAAAGCTTATGGCGCCCTTGAGAGTGGTGGGGGAAGTTGCATTATCAGAGTCTCACAGATGAGTGGCTTTCCGTAGTCTGTGCCATTTCTTATTCCAACTTTCCAATTTTAGCCGCCATGCGTGCTAGAGCAGCCCACCCCATTTTAATTCCAATTAGATACATTTATTCATTTTTAGTCTGATGAGGTTCCAAACAAGTATTTTTCAGTCTCCGCTCTAATATTCCAAACCCCAAGTCACTTATTTGCAACCAAGACCATTAAAAAATTTCATTGCTAACATTTCTCTTGGCCTGGTATATAAATAATCCTATTTTTTGGCAATCCCCAGGACGAATATGCGAACATTTTATTTTTGGTTTTGAAATCCACGCGTCATTTTGTGAGTTGGTTACCAAATTTTGGCCATAAGCAATCAAACTGCCGACACTGCTTGGGCGGACTAATCTGAACTTTTCGTTTTTGCAAAAGTAGTTTTGACCAACTCTGCCTATGGGGACCCAACTAGAACTCTAAATAATTTTAAGCATTAACTCTCTGCTCTGAATTTGTAATCGTTAACTTTGTTGAAACTAGGCGCTGTAGCTACAGTTATTCTCAGCTAAGCTTTCCGCTGTGAGTACGATTTAAACATACATAGCACTTGTAACCATAGCAGTAGAAATGGTGTTTGGACATTGTATGTTCTAGTATACCGTACTGTATACAATCTCTACATACAGTAACTGGTTTGCACAACGCATAAGGACGTTTTTGCTTTTTCATCCTTTTTCTAGAAGGATCAAAAACTGCACCTCCCTTAGGTAGTAGGTATGTATGTAAGTTGACATTAAAGCCTCTTTGAAGCAAAACAGTTGCAGCTGAACGGAATTTTAGTAATTCAAGGAACTTTATCTTCGTTGAATCCTTCCTTCTTGAGTGAATCAAAGCAATTCTTTATTCGTTAATAAATTAACACATGTTCATGCATAATTTAGCCCCCAAGTTCATTTATAATATACCGTTTTTAGCTAACAAGCAAGGTACATCTTTCGTAATCAGGGGCAAAAGTATCATCATATATAAAGACAACTTTTTTCTTATTTTAGTTGCATTAGTTTTTGATACTTGCGTGTTTAGACTTATGTAATGTACATACGTAGGTAGTTACAACAATTTTTTTATTTTTTTTCAAAAAAGTTTTAACCTTTAATTTGTCTAGGTATATATATCAGACTGATAACAGAGCGCATATTTCGCAAAAAGTTGTCTGGCCGACGGTTAGTTGATTATGTTCTTAAGCAGTTTGGAAGCTATACTTGGATATATTGCTCTACTTTCTGCAAAGAGCAGGTGTAATTCCACTTTAATATCTTGAGCACACGTCCAAATTTAATTAATTTAACATAATTTACCTGCCTATGCTCAAGCTGAGTGACATTTGCAGACTAAAGTGGCTGCTTATTTGAAATTAATTTAATTTTGACTTGACGAGCCATATATGCATATTTTGCGCAAAATAGTTTTCCTCTAATTTCCTGGCAATTTTTATGATTCACTACATTATGTTGGTAGTGTTAGGGCAATTTTCTGCAAATGTGAAATGAAAACCTTGTTTACGTTCAAGATTCATGTTGACTAAACTTTCAGTGAGTTTGATTCAGAAACATGTTGCGATGTTTTTGCATCTAGATGGTGTATCAAAAATGAGTTATTAGACTTTTATCTCTATATTAATACTTATCAACGCATAAGTAATTAAATTAATACTAAATTAAATTAATACTAAATTAATGTATATGTTTAATGTTTAAAAAAAACTTAAACATGTTGGCCAAAAATGACGAGCTGGAGAGTGTCTCACTCTTCTCCTATAAGAGTTATGTACTTTTGATTTGAGGTATGTACCTACTGGGCCGATGCTGCGCTGCCATTAATCGTCTGTTCATAAGTTAAATACCTAACGGCCCCGTTTTTTCAGATACCACCTCAAACTGAGCTTTGTTTTTTACTGTTACAAAAAACAAAAAAGTGTTTCGGACAAAATTTTATTATTTGGTCCAGGAAAAAATGGGCCTAAGAATGGGGCTACAGTTTGCAAAGCAAAAACAAAAATAAAAATAATATACCTAAAAGTGCTCTTACGAATAACTAAATGAAAAACATCATTTAGTGTTAAACTGAAACTATGACAAAGAAATGGTTGAAGGCACCGTCTTTATTGCAAATCACCTTCCACTGATGTACATTACATAACTTTTGGCAATGATACTAAAAGTACGTCATGACTAGCTTAAAAAAATAGCCCTAAAAATTAATCAACTGCTCTTCATGTTAATTGTTAAACTAACAAGTTCTTCTGCTGAGTGAGCAGCGGTTACATTATGAGGTCTGAGTGTCAATGTTCCTGAGGAAATATTAAACGCGACCATTAATTGTGGACAAAACAACTTTCAATTTCCGAATTCTGTACACATTTACTGCTGATTAGCTCCAAAGCCTTTCCTCAAACATCAAAAATTTGTGTGTAAACACGCTTTGAAGTAAAAAAACTTATTGAAGTAAAATTGTTTTACATTTATTTTTCGAAAGGTTAGGTCTCACCGAGATTTGAACTCGGGTCACAGATTCCGAATCCAGAGTGTTAACCATTACACTACGAGACCACTGAAACAAAAACGTTAAATTCAACTAATGTAAAGCTCTTCAAGGTCCAAGCATAGAATGGCCGTTACGTCCAAACAATCTAAAACAAAACCATTGTCGATAGTGTTAGTAGCATGATAGTGGTATGATAGTATTGAAGTCGATAACTTGTTTAGTAAATTGACTTATTCACTTCAATGCTTTTAGTTAACTCAATGCTTGCAATTAATAATGAGTCGCAAATATGTAGAATTGTACGCTTGCACGACATGAAATTGTGTTCGTTTCTCGTCAGTACGTAAACTTATTTCATATCATTCGCAAGCCCGGTTAGCTCAGATGATAGTGCGTTTAGCATCTATTGAGTATCTGATTGCGGATCAGAATGTTGGCGGTTCGAGCCCGCCCCAGAGCTGCAAATTTTGCATTCTATGACAGTGTTACATAGGTACTGAGAGTTCCGGGAAGTGTCAATTTGTCGATGTGTGGCAGGTAAGCGAGGTAGGGTAAAACCGCCTAATAGGGGCCACTACCACAATAAGGGCCACCAGACTGCTTTTCGTCCCAGTCCAATTTCCTGGTGCGGTTTTGGTCACGTGCTTGAAAGAGAAACTCCCGTTACATAGAAAACGGCGTGGAATTTTGTGGGCCCTTAATAGGCGGTTTTACCCTACCTACCCTTCTAGTGTTAATAATTAACACTAGAAAATTGACCTACCTAGATTAACGTAGTATGTATATACGACTTTGAAATTCTGAATATAGTATATACGCGGCCCCTAAAAAAATAGCAGCAATAACTCAAATTTGTTATAACATTTTCTAATTATAATGCTTAATTGGCAACCTAAGTTTACGTTTGTAGGTACATATGCAAAATACTTATTATATAGAGACAAAAATTGCGCCAGCGTTAATTTTGTACCCAAGGTACGCTGGTCTCGTTTCATCTGTAAAATCGAACCAATTAGTTACTCTACATAGCTTAAATCTAAAGTGTGTGTCTGTTTTCATGGCGAGTAGACATAAAATTTCTCAAAACAAGGAAGAAGTGAATCTGTGCACCACTCTGTGCTCGAGCTTTTTATGGGAAAAAATTGGGAAAATTGAATTGGTTGTCAGTTTCCAAAGTTTTACATGTTTCATTACTTCATTACTTGAATTGGGTTAGTAGCAGGTGTGTCTGGGCTGCGATAAAACTCAGTGTCTATAAAAAAATATTGTTCCATAAAAAACTGGGCTTTTGAAATTTAATTACACTTCGGTTTGGTATTTTAATCAGATGCATCCTAGACTTTAGTATTAATCTGTTAAAAGTTTCTTTCTGTTTCGCATTCCATAAAATTTACATCGTTCGTCGGTTATGCAACGCTTGCACGTGAACCTAATAATTGTGGATGTATAATTAATCATCTTTAGTCATTTTTTTCTGTCAAAAACAAAAAAATTCAGTCCTTTCCAAGTTTTGACGAATGATGTGTATACTGGGTCGAGACAAAAATTTGCAAAACTTTTTGAATGTCGCAAAAAGTGCATAGTTGTCTGCTTTTTTCAAATGTTAGCTTAATTCTCTTTTATTTACACTTTAAAGCTGTGGATATTGATTTACAAGCTAAAAATAATTTTAAAGAATAGATGGTGAATGTGACCTCTTGATTATTTTCTGTTCAAAATGATCACCAATTGTTCAAACGCTGAAGCTGTTTATGACAAACAGATGCTATGTAGCGTGTATTACATGTCTGTGTTATGACAGGAACACCACGCATTGTTTTTGAGCGTGTCTATGTTAAGATTATCATATCACGTAGTTTATTCAATTGCCTGAGAACATAGCACTTATGGTTTCTCTGCGTTTTGCACGAAACTTCTAATGGAAAGGTTGTGTCAATGAATATGAGGAACTAAAGTCTGACCAAAAAATCCTGGACCCTGAGACAAAAAGAGACACGCGATTTCATTACGAAACGAACGAATTGCAGGCATCAAGAGTACAGCGAGTAGTCACTAGTCACAGAAGTTATGCCACCTATTTTGTCTGAAGGTTCAGCAATTTCTGGTCAGACTTTAAAACTATTTATTCTATTGGATCTAGAGTCAGACCAAACAGTGTTGAACACTAAGACAAATCAGGTGGCATGATAACTGTGACTACTCACTGTACTCTTGATGCTTGCAGTTCGTTCTTTTCTTAATAAAATCGCGTGTTTCTTTTTTTACGTGGCCCCGGGGCCGCGTATATACTATATTCAGATTTTCGGAATCCTATGTAATTCTAGGTAAGGTCAAATTTCCAGTGTTAATAATTAACACTGGAAGGGCAGGTAGGTCGCTTTTCATGGCCTACTCTACTTCTGCAACATTCAATCCAGCAAACACAAAATTACGTCGGTGGTGAGGATTTGAACCCTCGACCTTCCGGTTGTCAACCAGATGCTCTACTAACCGAGCTAACCACCGCTATTTTCGTTTACAGATAGATTTCCTAAGTAACTCCAGCAACCATTAACAAAAATTTTCCATTGGTTATTGTCATATTTTTATTTCATCCCCTGTTAATATTGTCATATTGTTATTTAATTTCCTGTCATTTTTGATCGGCTTTGACAAACACCAATTTTTCGAAACATGCTTGATGTTGTGATACATGATAACACTGTAACTACGATGCGGATAACTGAACTTTTTGACGATTTAACTCTTGTGGACCTGTAGTCGAGTGGTATAATGCTCGCTTTGTAATCAACAGGTGTGTGGTTCGACTCCCAGATGAGATATGAGTAAAGAATTTCTTTATTTTATCGAAGTCGTCAAATTTTTTCTGTTTTTTCCTGTTGGGTGCCGCCCTGCCGGGCCGCTCCGTAACACTGCCCTAGTACTAAAGGTAGTGTTATGTGATAAAATGAAGTTTGGTGTGTGGGTGTGTGTGTGGTGTAGTATGTGTTTGGTGTGGTTGATTTGCACAGCCAGCTGGCATCTGTGGTTATGTTTTCAGAAAGCTGGTGAAGTAGTGCCGTGAGGTCTGTCCGTGCGTGTGTGTGTATGTTTGCTGTTCTCTGTGGGTGTGTGTACGTGCGTGGGGGGGTGGATGAGTGTGTTTGTTGTTTCTTTCTTTGTATTCGTTATTTGTCGTTGTTATCATGTCCTATTATAGTTTTGTTATTATTTAGATGTTTATTTCCTTTTTTTTTAAGTGTACTAGTCCTGATAGCGCTCTCAGTAGTCTAGTAGAATTGTTGTTCTGGAAGAAAAGTATAGTAGTGTGTTTGGTTTTTTTGTCTTTGTTCGTTTAATTAATAGTTGAGTCCGGTTCGTTCTACTAGAGTAGCTGATGTTGCTTATTACTGCTTCGTATTTTTTTTGAGTTTTTGTTTTTGGTTACTGTTAAAGTGTCATACTTCGCTGCTGTTCTTGACAAAGTTTCGGTTGTAGCTAATACAAAAGTTATCACCGTGTAAAGGGTTTCCAGTCAAATTTTGTCATTTTGTTACTATTTGACATTTTGTTACAGTATGTGAATGAAGGGTTTTTAACTAACATATTTTTTTTTGTGTTTTTTTTTTTTTTTTTAATTTTTTTTTTTTTTTTTTTTTTTTTTTTTTTTTTTTTTTTTTTTTTTTTTTTTTTTTTTTTTTTTTTTTTTTTTTTTTTTTTTTTGTTTTTTTTTTTTCCTCTTTATTTTTTTTGCTTTTTTTTGTCTGTTATATTTCTCTTGTTTTTTTTAGTTTTCTTTTTTTTTGCTCGGGCGTGTCTTGGCTTTTTTCTGTATATTTAGGGGGTGCCTTTTGGGGCCTACTTGTTTTTGCTGTTTGAGAGACTTTGGAGCTGCTCAGCAGTAAATGTTTGCAGAAATCAGAAATTAAAAATTGTTTTATCCATAAGATAGAGGACGCGTTTGATATTTTCTTTGGAATATTGACAATCTGGCCTCACAATATTCCGCTGCTTACTCAACAGAAGTGCTTGTTGTCTCAGGGTTTAGCAATCAATGGTCAGACAGTAATCCAGATTACAGCGAGTAGCTGCTAAAATTACGCCAGCTATGTACTTTGTCGCAGTGTTCAACATTTTAGACTTTATTACATAACTTTTTCGATAAAGATCTGTACGGTTATCATTTTATTCTGTTAGTTAGAAAACGCGTCTTTCGTTTTTGAACAACCTTGAAGTAACAACAGCTACAGCTGAGTACTAAGCATTGATTTCAATGTAATAAAAAGGACAACCTTGAAAATGTCTTCACGTGTTCTGGTCTGCAAGAAAAGAACATAGAAAGTCAATCTTGAAGTTGTATCTAAATGGGTTTCTTATAAAATATTCATAAACAGAGTAGCTGAATTATCACTTCGTCATTTATTCATATTTTTATGGCCTGCTTAACTACTTAGCTGACTACAGCCAAACATGTGGGAGTCAATGATTTAATTTTGGAAAAAGCAGACCCATAACCGATAGTTTTGAAATATCACATTTAAAAATAGCTGGAATAATAGAATCATATATTTTTATCCCGTTTTCTATTAACGGTTTATTTGATTAACGTCAAATGCTGAGAGTGGTTTTGAAAACTAGATCATTCACTAGACTTAATTCATAAGATTATGATTGAATTGCGTCTGTCATTTATCGCTTAAATATATTTTAGCAATAGTAGTAGGAGTTAAAATGTACCATTAAGTGAAATTGTTTTTATTCCAGACTGGTATAAAATTAGAAACTAAATAATAAAAATTATAATAGCACTGCTTTAATGTGCTATTATGATATGACCTTGAATCTATGTACTTATCTCAACAATAGATGTTTTTCATCAATTGCTAATAACTACTATTAAAATCAGTAGGTACCAATAATTACTAATTATTACTAGTACTATTATTGGTATTACGGTGACTATTTATTTTTGTTGTATACATACAAAGTACTTGATGCTTGTACTGTATACTTGTACTTGATACAAAATTGCTACATTTTAGTAACCAAATGTATTTAATACACAGATGAGGTTTTCACTTTTTACATATTTAATTTAACTTCACATCTCATCATTACATGTTTTCTGTGTTTTGCCGGTATGTTGTCATATTGCTAGAATGGTATATATTTATTAGGTTTTGCAAACATTTTATCTGAGAACGCTATTAAGCTGGACAATTATGCAAAACTAAAATCATGTTTGTATAACGAATAAATAAATTAATAAACCGATGAGATGTTTTTTAGCTCGTTCTTGGTCAAACAATCTGGGAATATCACTTGCGTTTTGTTCACGTTTAAATCACCGAATCTCTCCTTTAGTTCACCTATAGAGCACAAAGCACCGATTTCACTTATATAACGGTGGTATAGTAAAGTCTGGCTTTTTAAATACAGAATCCTAGCAAAATTGTCTTCTAGAATTTTCTTGGCGCTAAGGTTTGTCTATTTGACCCCGGTTTATTTTATACTTATCCTTAAGGACACAGGCTGCAAAAGCAAGGACAATTTTTGGTCTGTTGGTTTGAAAAATTAACACAAGCGTTTCGGCTGAGTTTATGCATACAGTTTGGGTGACCACAAATTTCGGCGTATCGAAAAATCGCTCGAAAAATCGACTTATCAGGTCAGGTAGTTTTTCTACCATTATTTAAGGTCAAGGACAAGTATAAGCCGGGCTTAATAAAAAATAAGTACATTTTCTCAAAACCTTGCTATGTAAAGTAGCCATTACGTAGCTTGGTTCCGGAAAAAAGCATACACGCAAAAATTTCCGTTTTATCCACGTTTCTTTCATAACTTCTTTAACTTTTTAACCTTTCCCAGCCGGTTAACACAATGGGTTTGGCGTGCTGGCAAATTAAGGGCAAAACGCGTCTGTGTGGGCCATCAACCCGCTGTCAAAGCAGTTGAGAGGTATTTCAGAACATTTGGCCAACCTCAACCCGTGCTGGTTTGATATATTGTTGTTGGAGTTGCATACTTAACAATTGTTAAAAAAATACTGCCGCCTTGCTTAAGTAACAGGTTTTTTTCTGGCATTAACGCGCTATCTTATCAGCGTGTTTTTAATTTCGCCGTTTTAAACATTATTGAGTTATTAACGTTCGCAAAATTCTTTATGTATGTAGATCTTATTAAAATATTTCTAACTGCATTTACACTTAACAAAACGGGTGCTTGATATCGTTAGCAAATTTGTTTCATTTTCATATTGTGACGCAACGTGGCTCATTAAGAGCTAATTTAAATAAGCTGAAACGTGATAACTTTCATGGATGTTTTATGCTATAAAACAAACATTTGAGTCTCATTTGACATTGCATTTGCGATGCCGATAGCCAATTTTCATAATTCTGCACAAATTTACAGGAACCGCGCGTAGCGACAACGTAAGCGGTTTCTAAGTCTTATAGTAAAAGTTTGATTGACATTTGCATTAACTGCTTGATGTTTTTATTTTATGCTTATTTAACCAGAATGTCATGTGATTTGACTTGAATCAATCAATTAACATCATTTGTGACACCTTGTCAATTTAATCGGTAAACAATATCTGCATTAATCACAACATCTACCTACTCTTGTCTCTTGTCTAGAATCTGAGTAGAATCTGGCAGGTTTCTGTAGACGACGAAAAAAGGCGTAGGTTTTCAGAGCAGGCGTATAGGACTCAACTGAAAGCAGTTAATATGATTCTATCTAATTTCTAGCAAATCTTAGCTTAGCTTGGTACCGGTCTCACAACGTGGTTTAATTTCGGTAAAAGCAGCAGGATGCAGGTCAAAAGTTTTAGTGAAGGATTAGTCGGCATATTTAAAAATTTATTTTCTATCACTTAACTGGAATCTGGAAACAAATGTTTGACCAGAAATTGCTGAACTCTGAGACAAGACAGGTACGGTGATTTTTGTAACTACTTGCTGTAGTCTTGATTTTTGTGATTTGCTCTTTAGTGATGCAATATCTCAGCATTTTTCGTCACCCTTTAGGTATTATAGTATTCCGTGAATTCCTTCAGTGAATGACGGCTGGTAATTCGAGAAAACTCAAAGGAATGATGAAAAAGCGTGTCGAATAATAAATATTAGTACGTTTTCCCAAAGGCTATCTGAAACACTCAAAGTTTACGAGTTCCCTAATTACTTTTATAAGTCTTAATGTTGAGTGCTGCTGCCCTGAGCAACCCATTTTAGCATTTTCTTTGCGTTCCCGGAATTTTTCAGTAACCAAAAGCATTTAGTTTGAAAATTTTTTCGTTCACAGGTAAACTGATCTACCTAGTTAGTGTTTACCTAAGTTTGCCTATTTTTTCTCTTTTTAGCTTTTTCTTCTCCGTTGCCAAAGTTAGTTTTTTGTTTAATAAATTGACATGTTGCGTCCTTACAACTTTTATATCGCGAAAACATTTTAACTCTAAGCCGTGTAATAGTGTATAAATTTTAAAGTCTTCCGCGAAGTTTCGAGATGATCCTCAAAACCATTTCAGTTCAACAGAAACAAGAGTTGTTTCTCATTTATCCACTACATATGTATACTTTCTTTTGTCTTTGGATTGGAGCGCTTACATATTTCAGAATGTAGGAATATTACGTTACATAACAACTAAATTCGAGTCGCTAATAATTATTATATTTTAAATTCATACTTTGGCTGTGTTCCAACAAAACAGCTTCCTTCCGTGTTTTCGACTGAACAATAGAATCTGTACTGCTTTGTAACTGAACTCATTATGTGAGGTTTGAAGTACATATTTCCAGACGCTAGAACATGACACGGTCGAATTGTTGCAGAGCAAATTAAATAAAATAAATAAAAACGCCCGGTATCGCCGCCGTCAATCGATTCAGTACCTACCGGATCAGAGTAAGGCTCGTTTCATACTTACATCCATATGTCCGTTCATCTGGCAAAGTTACGAAATATATATTCACACCACCAATAGTGTATAAAATGAGATTGTGGTGTGATTATCTCGTGATCTTGCCGGTTGAACGGACATATCTATAAATTGGCCCTAAATGGCTATGCTAACGTTGATCTCAAGCATTTGAAATCACGCTCAACCTGCCTGACGTTTGGCCTACGTGGCAGCTGGACCGGTAATTAAATAAAACAGAAACAAAGACCTGTCGTGATAATCATCGATCAGCCGTCATGGTTCATAAGACAAAACACTCAGCATTTTTGTCACGCAGCAACACATTTTCATTAACCTTTTTCGTATTATACATATTGATGAAAGTACGCAAACGTAATTTAACTAAATTCCGTAAGTAAATAGCCATCCTACATCATGTCTTGCAATCACGGAAAAATGCTTTGATGATGAGCATGAGGTATGTAGGTGGAATATGAGTTAAGCATGAGTATGAACAGCTACGGTTTAATTGATAATTTTGGGACGTGTAATTAAGCCCGGTTTATATACTAGTCCTTGTCCTTATCCCTATCGTTTTGTCGATAGCGATTCCAAAGAACCTGTTGGGCCAAATAAGCCGACTTTTCGCAAGAATAAAGTTGGGGTCACTTGCAAATCGTATGCAAAAAATTAACCAAAACCCTTGTGTCACTTCTTCACACTTTCACAGCAACTGACCAAGTTTGTCCTAGTTTCTGTCCCTGTGTCACAAGTATAAACCGGTCTTTAGACACTGAAATCAAGGTACTAAAAATAAGGATGGAAGAATAACCTTAACCCAGAATCGTACAGAAAAAGGCAAATCTTGTTTACTCTCAGTCTCAGCCGCCCCAAGGCATAATAGGAACATTGTCATACTTTTACTAATGTGTACTCTTTGCAGGATTAAAACTGTCTTAATGTGTGAACTGTGACGAGCACATTAAGTAGGTAAGTATACATACCATGAACACAATTTATGTCTACTTTAGAAAAAAACGAAATTATATTTCTTTGTGATGTTTCTTACATCTAAGGACGCGAACGCAATTTTTTTCCCAACTCCAGGATTGATTTCTGTCCGCTCAAAAAAATCAAAGTCATAATTAAGCTTTTATCAACAGATCTCAGTCATTCCAGAAATACTAACTCTAAGTGGTTTTACCCGCTCATTATTTGACATTTAAATCATTCTATTTGAAATCTAAATTGTCATATGTACGTCTTTAGTCTTTGTAATAAGCTGAATTCATTTGCGCGGAGTATTGGTTTTAGCTTTGTGTTGACAAGAGCGTGTGTTCTGAGCAGAATACTGAAATGGTCTGTCTTTATTTTCCCCCTGCCTGAGTGCAAATGCAAAGTAGACACAATTTTCATTTCAACTATAGATCAGTTACCTCGGAGCAGCCCCAACTCTAGCCTGAATATCATCTGATTAAGCACTGTATAGGTGTGCCAGGAATTTATTCCCCTACTATAGGCGCGCTTAGGCTCTCAAGCTAGGCTGTGATTGGGTTCTCTTGGTTCATACCTGCCTGTGTGGGTGTCTGTAGAAAATGGACTTGAACCCCGAATCGAATTTAGTGATGTTAAACATTGGAGTGTCATCCCTGTAAACGGCTTTATGGAAACATTGGCTCTGCCTATAAAGTAGCATGCTTTTAGTGGCCAAGACTATTTTTTCAAAACCTTACGTAGGGTCCATTTCTTTACCGGAATAAGCGCACTGGATTTGATTCGACTCGAACTTCAGAAGTATTACTCAACAAGTTAAAATAAGTCACCTACTTCATTAGAATTTGAAACCATCGGCAAAGTATCACCGGCCAACTTTAATACGCACGCTTAATATTTTCATGAGTAGTTTTAAACCGTTTGGCCCGACTTTAAGTAGACTCGTTTAGTCCGCTAAAGAAATAGCTCTTTCCTTAGTGACTTAGTCCGCCTCAGCGGCCGTGCATACTAATTTCAGTCAATGCACTGAAACGAAATTTGCATGTAAATCATGCATAGTTTCAGTGCATTGGCAATTGCAGGCTGCAGCGATCTCAGCAGCTGAGTGGCATTGCGCGCGTATATAGGCGTGTGCGTGCGTGTGTATGTGTCTGTGTGTGTGTACTGTGTAGTGTCCGTCTGACTGTGATAATGCTATGAATTATAGAGGCTATGTTTGCCAGATAGGCGATAGTACATCACAACGAATGCACTAAGCGCAAAAGTTAAGTGGCCGAAGACATACATAGCCAACACAAACAATCGAATCGTTAACGGCTGCAGTTTGATAGTCTGCAAGATTACATTCTAACTTTTTTGCTAACTTCAGCAGCTCAGCAAACGTTTATAATAGTCGCCTAACGATCAAGGGGCAAGGACGCACTGATCTCTAGTTTATAAGCGTGTAAAGCTCAAAGTTTATTGCAATTATGCGTCATCGCTCAGGCATAAATACATGTATATTATGTGGCTTACTCTGGACTACTAACACGGCGATCGTGCCTTCACCGTAATTGAAGGCTAAAATTGCAAGATCCGTTGTATCTGATGCCCAGAAAGCGGACTGCTGGCGGAATTTAAAAAGTTAACGTTTCCATTCATAAGTTTACTACTTTTGTGACAAAATTCTACATTATTTAATCAAGCATAGGTTTTGTTTTGTCTTTAGTGCGTTGCAGAAGCTTATTATAAAGTATAAAGTACCTACAGTAAGAGCCATTGACTTGTAGCCGGGGCGGCGGAAAAACGAAGTTTAGTTTACACATGATGCAGCAATACATAGATGTTTGTTCTTGCAATATTAGTGTGCGAGTATCTGACAGTTTGGTGTCACCGCGCTGAATTTTACCGAAACTGTAAAATAATACTTACTGTCTTCATGTGCAAAATCTGATACGCTCGTCAACAAAAGTGCTTGTTTTGTATTTTTTGGTAGCAGTTTTTGAATAGTATTTATTTTCAATTTGTTTTTCCTCGACTGTCTTGTGCAGCTGCAAAATAATCTAAACAAAAAAGTTCAATCATATTCTGAGTTAATGATTTTCTTTTGTTCAGTTGGGAATTTTTTGCTGTGTGATAGGACAAATACCTATGTACCTATGTAGCTACGTGTATTGAATAAGCTAGTGAAAGAAATTGTAGCACTTCATGTTTTCTAAAAAGCACCGGAGAAGATTAAGATTCGTATGGTCTGCGATTTGCGACCATTATTTTATCAAGAGTACACTGTAGGCTCTATTTATCATTTACAACAGAGATGTTACTCCCCTGAAATAATTATGACATGTCTTAGTTTTGAGGGGCATGACCTTCTGAGACCTTCTGCCTTCAAGTCAAAGTTAATATTTAGAATCAGCCTTTATAATAAGCACAAAACCATTATATGTAGCACACTTGAGTCTCGTTATAGCACTACTGGGTCGTTTTATAGCAGAACAACTAAGATCCATCGGAGTACTTACACGCTACATAGATGACTTGAAAACACATATGTCATTTGAATTACCTACCTAAATTACCAATTAATAAAAATTGAACAAGATCAAGATATTGTAACATTTTACAATCAATAGAATTCTAATAACTATGAACTACTGTTGATGTTATACCAGTCCCAAGGCAGCTAGGTACTTTGACCATAGAGAGTGACATACGGTTAACTTTTCCAATAATAATTGACTCACTGAAAAGTTTCAATGGTTACAAATTACTATCCCTGCATTGTTAGTTCGATAAATGAGTTCAATGAAACGTACTTACGACAGCCCAAAATAATGTTGCTCATATTTTGAGCAAAAAAGCTTATCTCAGAGACCTTCCGTAGATTAGCTGTCACTTTTTGCCCAACCTTGGACCTAAAATTAAACCTAGTTTGCCTTGAGCTAGTTGGCATATTTTGTTTCCCACTAACTTTTTGATAGCTAGTCAGAAATAGATTAGTCAAATTTAATTTTCTTTTTTTGTCAATCAAACTTAGGGCAAACTGGTACGAGCCGGGATATTTTTGAGACTAGGAATTGGCTATAAATAGGCTGAAAAAGAAGAGTCATGCAACATAGACATTAGAATATTATTTGTCCTCCTCTAAAGTGTCACTTGATGACACAAATTACCATTGATGATCATGATTGCATGATTAATGCTAATCAGCCGCGATAATACCAGTCTTTACTTGTTATTTTCTATCTTTTCGACTACCAATTCTTATGTGGGTGTTTTACTTGAAACTAGTGTTAGTCAAACACATGATCGTATGAAATACACATAACTAAAGTCTGACCAAAAAGTGTATGTATGGAACTTCATTGCTTCATAGCAGCTTAGTCGTTTGAGGTAACCCCAATAATGTATATATCATTCGAAAGCATTTTTGATGGAGATTTTTATGAAATTAAATTATTTCGAAAAATGTGAAGTTAAAAATTCTAATTCAAATAAAATCTATTTTTTTTCCGCCTAATTACAGGAAACCTAATGTATTATATATCATTCAATAGCCCATTCCATTCTGCGTCTAACGATATATACAACGTCACTATAGCATGCTCCTGTCAAAAATTATCGATTTTTTCATTTTTGATTTTTCCATTGAAATACGTCATTTTGGCCCGTTTTATTCGCTGTAACTCAGCAAATACTCAACCAAATCTGACAAATTTTGCATCAATAGACGCGTTGTGACTTCGCGCGGTCTGTGAAACTAATAAAGTTTCAAAATTTGATACTACACTTTTCAATATTTGTCAGGTTTACAGTCATTTTTCAGCAATGTTTGTTCAAGATTTAGTTAAAATAATTAGTACCACATTAAAGTTCAGTTCTTTAGCTTTCATTTGATACTAAAAACTTGTGCTTTTGATTGGATTGAACAAAGTTTTGCAGCAAACAGATATAGCTGTTTTCATTACTTGTCAGAAATTAGTGCTTGATGAGCATGTCATGTGCATGTGTTCAAACATTCTACACGCTGATATGCGTGTATAAATTTTTGTGGGCGCACACATATACAGTGAATAATGATTTATTTTTTCCATAACTTTGCTCAATCCAATCAAAAGCACATGTTTTTAGTATCGAATAAAAGCTAAAGAACTGAACTTTAATTTGGTGCTAATTATTTTAACTAATCTTGAACAAAAATTGCTGAAAAATGACTGTAAACCTGACAAATATTGAAAAATTTAGTATCAAATTTTGAAATTTTATTACTTTCGCAGACCGCGCGAGGTCACAACGCGTTTATTGATGCAAAATTTGTCAGATTTGGTTGAGTATTTGCTGAGTTACAGCGAATAAAACGGGCCAAAATGACGTTTTTCAATGGAAAAATCAAAAATGAAAAAATCTATAATTTTTGACAGGTGCATGCTATAGTGACGTTGTATATATCGTTAGACGCATAATGGAATGGGCTATCGAATGATAACACATTAGGTTTCCTGTAATTAGGCGGAAAAAATCGATTTTATTTGAATTAGAATTTTTAACTTCAAATTTTTCGAAATAATTTAATTTCATGAAAATCTCAATCAAAAATGCTTTCGAATTATATATATCAATTATGGGGGTTACCTCAAACGACTAAGCTGCTATGAAGCAATGAAGTTCCATACATACACTTTTTGGTCAGACTTTAGGCTGGGATTAGCAAAAGATGTTTAACTTTGGACTCCATCTGAAGCGTTCTTTTCAAAATGAAATAGAAGATCTTAAGTACCAAGCACTTTTGTCTACGAGTGTATACATGTTTCACACGATGACAGTCAGTATTATTTCACCGTTTCGGTAAAATGTGTAGCGCAGCGTCGACTAAAATTCAAGACCAGTGCAGTAAAGTATTAGTTCTATCAAAAGCATATATAGGATGTACTGTTATGTACTCTTGGTTCTATTGGATTTATCAGCATCCACCACTGTAAACGTCCATTGTGGCCCTGGCATTTCACCTATAACACTTTGACGCCATTGCTGTGCATTAGAGTAAAACAACGAGTCGAACAACTCGACCTGACACGACTGACGATGGAAAAATTTGAATATCAGTCTTTAGACTTAAAAAAGGGTTTAATAGGTGTAGTGTTAACGCTTGTGACCGGCCGACATTTTCGGCCGGCCGGCCGCCTGAGTCAATATTGGAAGGAATGGTTAGGTATTTATAAGTAATCAAGGGATTATTATAAGTAGCGACTCACTCTTCTACAGGTTCAATCAGAGTAAGACTCATCATAATGGTGTACTTTTGATGTCTCACGACAGCGACAGTTACTTAAAATAGAGTTTGTACGCTAAACTACAATTTAGTTCAGAAAACTTATTAATATACATTCTATGGGTTTGTTTTTAAACTGTTTGCATTCCGCACTCCATTTCCAAACTCTACCAATTCCGTTAATTCTTCAATTCTATCCATCAACCCTTATAAATGAATCTATGGGTATATCCAAGAGTACATAATAGGAAAGAGTATGACACTCTTCCCTATTCTAGCTAATCGGCCCGGACGATGCTCCGGCCGAAATAGCCCTTTTACGCCTTGACTTCAGGGGGAGGTACCCCCCGTCGAATCAAGACATGTCTTGATTTCAAAGGGGGACCCCCCTCAAATCCGGGAAATGTCTTGATTTCAGGGGGGGTACCACCCCCCTTGTTTCAGCACGTTACCAGCTGACCACAGAGTTCATGCTGGCAGTGTGCTGAAACGAGGGGGGGTACCCCCCCTGAAATCAAGACACCACTTGTTTGTCCATACATGTAAACTACCAATTTAAAATAAAGTACTATTAATCGTAGCTCTTTCTCACTTATAACCCAACCAGTCAGCAAAAGCAATATACAATCTTATTACATTTTACCACTTTTTTCTTTTTCAGAAATCTCTCTGTTCCATAATGAACTCCACGTCAGACGACATCGAAGGCGGTATATTACGGGCAACATTGTTAGGCTTGATTTTCAGTTTTTTAATATTTCTTGCCATTGTGGGAAATTTCATGGTCTGTATTGCCATTTTGGTGGAAAAGAAACTGCGAAAACCAGAAAATTTATTTCTCGCCTCTCTAGCGGCGTCGGACGTTTTGGTGGCGATTTTCGTCATGACTTTTGCGGCTATAAACGACATTCTAGGCTACTGGATTTTCGGCCGTTACTGTACGGTTTGGCTCAGCTCAGATGTAATGTGCTGTACAGCGTCGATTTTAAATCTATGCGCTATCAGTTTTGACCGTTACTGGCACATACGCCACCCGTTACGGTATTGCATAACAATGACCAGAACTAAGATTATATTGATTATCGGTTTAGTATGGCTGATTTCTACTTCGATTTCCTTCATTCCGTTCACCTTTGACCTCCAAAACGTTCATCTTGTACAGGTTGACTCCTTGAGCCGCGAACCCCGATCTCCACTCGCTACTGTGAACGATAAACCTCAGTGTCAACTAGAATTGGGTAAATAACAATTGAAATGTTTTAATTGAATATTAGTTCAGGATATAATATACCTTTTACTTTTTATTAGTGTCATATGTAACTATTTGAGCATTAAATATATAAGGTTCATACTTAGGCAGAAATGAGAAATCAAATAGTATTTTTCTGTAACGCCCAGCCCAAATATCTTATTAAATATTGCTTGTGTCTACCTAATAGCAAGGGTACATAATAGGGAAGAGTATAGCCCTTTTTGCTATTCTAGCTAGCCGGAACGATGTTACGGCCGAAATAGTGTTTAGCGTCTAGACCTTAAGGGGGTCTAGAGTCTAGACTTCTTGACTTCAAAGGGGGCACCTTCTTCGTTTCAAGACACCACCAATCTCAGATTTGCGCGGGTTTACTATAGCGGGGATCACAATTGGGTCAGGCTGACACTTGACATCGGGTCGGGTCGGCTAGGGTAAGAAAAGGTGTTCGGTTCATCACCTTAAAAAGGGTTTAGCAAAAAAATCGTTAGAAATTGATCTTACGCAAAAATTTATGAGATTTTACACTTTTAAAAGTGTTGCAGCAAAACATGGCTGATGCAGCTAAGTGGTTAATAAAGGCAGATATGTAGGTGTCTGTAAAACGGATGAACTTGAAGCTAGTCCTCAAATATTAAATTGGTCAGAATTTAAAAATAGTAGAATTAATTTAATATTTCAGGTCCTGTATATGCGACAGTATCGTCCACAATCAGTTTCTTTTTCCCCTGTGCACTGATGATCCTCACGTACTCTCAATTATACTCGACGGCGCGACGTCATACGCTAATAGCACAGCAACAATATCGCTGCGTTGCCTCACTTCTGCTAATAACTGCGCCGTACGCGTGGCGCAGAAAAAGTCTAGGAGCCCTGCATTCCCACAGCAGTTCTTCAAGCCAGGAGCAGCCCGGAAATTCTGGGACCGACAATAAAGCACGTCGAACTATTGGGGTGATTATGGGAGTGTTTATTTGTTGCTGGCTGCCCTTTTTCGTCACCAATATTGTGAAATCATTTTGTCCCACATGCGTTCCCACTTTGGTATTCCAGTGCGTCACCTGGGTGGGATATGCCAATAGTACAGCCAATCCCATAATTTATTCCATATTTTCCCGCGATTTTAGACGAGCTTTCAAACGGATTCTATTCTGTCACGCCAATCGAGTACAATACTGGACAGCCACGCCCCATGGGGGTCAATCTTTCATGAGCTTACAACAATTGTCGCGCAAAAGCTCCTTTTCAACCACGTTTTTAACACGGAAATTTTCCTCACTGAGATTACCCTCAAATCGACCCCCGCCGGAGGATAACACTGTTCGATCAGCAATGATGACTCCGATACAAGAACGGGACGGAAAATACTATGGCAGTTGTATTGTGTAATCTAGGGTAATTGTGTAATTTGTTCCTATTTTAGGGTCGATTCATATATGTAGTTGCAAAATAATCACACCACAAGCTGATCTTATACGCTACCTAATATTGGCATTATATTTTCGTAATTTAGCCGGCTGAACAGACGTCGACCTGAACTGTATTTAGCGTTTGGAGTTAAATGGCTAACACTACACACACAGCCACTGCATAGACTTGTGATTTCCAAATAAAGCCGTTCATACATAGTTGTCCATATAATTTTGTCCCTAAGCGATTCCCTACAACAACTAGAATACCAATTTCAGCAGTTTCTAGCAAAAACAAACCTGGGGTTGAGTCCTGTCCGTGTGCGAAAAAATAAGCAAAACGATTGTGTCGATTTTTCACAACATTCAGTTAAAATTTGTCCGTATCCCTGTCCCAAAGGACAAGTATGACCCGCGCTAAGTACCAACTTTTATGGTGCCTAACTAACGGTCCTGCTAAATGAATCAAACATGGTATTTACTATTCAATAGTTTCAATAATACCTGTAAAAATTATGAACATGATGGCTCAAAGCAGATTAGAATACCGCAAACTTGATAAATAATGAATTTGAGATGGTTGCTTATCAATAACTTTGTTCTCGTCTACTTTTTTATGCTAGTCGGTTGCTCTAGTCAGTGCGCTCGCTGCGATGCTTGCATGCTGTCGTTTGTACAATTATATATGTATATTGTATCAGTTATACTGCTAATTAAATCGACTTGTGTATAGGTCTATTTTTAATAGCAAGTAGGTACTGCTTAAGAAAATAGGAATATAAGGGTATAATAAAAACAAGAGTAGATATACCTAAGTGTCTCACTCATGTAAACACAGGCAGGAAGAAAAGTGTCTCACTGTTTTTCTACAAAAGTGATATAACCTACTATTATGTACTCTTGATAATGAAAAGGAGCTGAAAAGGAGCTTGATAATGAAAATCATAAGTGAAAAGTAAATCGGTCCCAAAAAGCACATAGAGCCTTTTTGTACTTCCAAATATATACCTATTCTCTTTTTCTGCTAAATTGCAGAACCTATTCACTTGTTGGTACAGGTATATAATATGCACGCGAGTAGACGTCAGACGAGCACAATAATATGTAACTAAAAAAACTCTCTAGACAATTTCCTGAACAAAACCGTCAGGAAAACAGAAAACGAAAAAGAAAACACAAGGAAATCAGATGTAGAGATTCCTGAAAAATTTTAAATAGTTCCAATCCAAACAATTAGCAACCCAAAAAGGCAAGGTTTTCTTCTCCAGGTACATAGGTCAAGCATACCTTGATTACGGTACAAAAGTTACGCCTTGATCTGAGCATAACAGCTTTAAGAAGCGATGAAGAGTGGTTTCTATTTTCTAGGCTCAGCGGTACATACATAGCAAGGCGGTACTTATCTACTGTTGGTGAATCATAACGGTGCCGAGGCTAAAATAGGTACGTACATCGATCAATGATTTTCATGCCTATACATAGCCAAAAATCTGCAGGCAACTCACAAGCTGAAAATACATTCAGAACATACTGGATTTGCAGCCTGCTCAGCAGCGCTTAACCAATATCATATCATGCCGGGACTTTAGGCTCTGACTGACACCTTCCTGGTTTTTTAGCCATTGCTCCAGCGACGTACAGAAATCGCGAAACCGCCATTCGACAGAGAAATAAATGGTGAAGAAAACATAAGTCGATTGAGGGTCTAGGAGCTAGGACGCACCGTTTTTTTAGTTATAAGCGCTCAAACTTAAAAATTTGTGAAACTTTCGCGCCATCGGTCAGGCCTTCCATAGTTGACTGCTAGAGTAGAAATCAACTGCGCTGCTAGAAACAATCCACTGTATCTGATGAACAAAAAGCTGACTGCCGCAGTTGCCATCAAATAGGTATATATCCTAATGTGGTCATAAAGAAAATACTACTTATTGCGATGAAAAAAGTCAAGTTTTCACATTGCTTAATTTTCATTCTGTGGCAGTAGGCTTAAATTGGGCCACTTAAAATGCAAAGATCTGCAATTCTTGAATAATCAATTCGAAGATCAGTTGACTAGAATAAGCTAGCCAGTAGCCACGTTCTATAGACCCATATATGGTATTCTTATCGTTGGTGCTACATGGCCCCTCCAGTATTGAAAGGTTTAACGCTTTGAACTGTTAGCTTAAAAAAACAATAGTTCCTTCTCTATAAGGAACAATTAATGTATAGGCTAATTGTTCGTTATAAAAGATCCGCTCGAACTCCTGATGTTTCAGACTGAAAAAACAGTATTAAATGACTACCATATTAAATGGGCGCTATTTTTTGAACGCTGTGATTGAACGTTGCACACACGTTTGGCTCTATAAAGCATGAACTTTAATACCCTCACTTTCTTATCCGTTTGTCACTTATCAAAGCTAAAACGATTATTTACACACTAAAGTGTAGGCTACTAAGCTTACGCACATGGTCGTTTACACAAAAGGAACCAAATTTTCACGAGCGGATCCCTTCACCCGCAGATTGAGCGTAACACACTAATCTAGTGGTGCCGCCCCGAGCTGAGATACGTGGAGCTTCAGACATAGGTACCATGAAATTTTAGCGTTCAAAATATAAATACCTAGTCAGTTATGTAAATTGCTGTTTCCAAAACCTTGTGGTTTTAGTGGAAACAGACCATGAACAATGTGAAATACATAGACTGTTGCTTTGAATTAACTACTTAGTATTTGTTGGAGGTAAGTTACCACACTTAAGCTAGTGCATTATGCGACGAGGTCACGTAAGCCGTCCAGCTTGGCTTCGCAATAGCAGCAGATCTAGTACATAATCGTTGAATGAATTCATACATAAAAGGAAAGTAATGAAAACTTTCACCCCTGTGGGCTACGTGTCGATGCTTGCAGCTTAACGAGAAACGCAAGTAATTTTTTCATGGATATCAAGTATCAACCAAACAAAGTCTGACCAAAAAATCCTGGACCCTGAGACAGGAAGAACACGCGATAATTTCATGATTATAAGAACAAATTGCAAGCATCAAGCGTACCAGTAGTCACAAAAATCACGCCACCTCTTGTGTCTCAGCGAACGTTGACTAAAAATTGCAGCGCCCTGAGATAAAACAGATGGCGTGATTTGTGACTACCCTCTGTACTCTCGATGCTTGGAATTTGTTATTTTCGTAATGAAATCGCGTGATTCAGGGTTCAGCATTGGTCTCAGGGCTCATCATTTTTTGGCCAGACTTTAGTTTGTCTCAGCCAACAGAATTAAAACTCCCTAATCCCCTAATCTGTACCCGTACAACCATAGCCCAATAGCACAAAGCCCACCATAACCCAAAAAACTATTTTTTGCAATCGAACCGTCCGAGAAGGACATTTAATCTCATTCTGTAATCGCCCTATGGCAAACATAAACAAGTTACAAAACAAAAGACTATCTAAATTATTTACTCAACAGCAAATAATCATGTTGTATATACTAATAATATTAAACAAATACAATAACGTACAGTGCGTATTTGAACGAAACGTTACAAACGTGTTAGCCTAACATGTACGCCAAACATTAAATATAAAATACAAATTATAATATTATACACAAAACTCTTGAACACTTAAAATAGTTTCTCAATAATTTCAGAGCTTATTACAGTTCTAAGTGGACGGTAAGGGTGTCCGCTTGTCCGTAAAAACAATTTTTGAAAAACTGCTGCATAAATACTGTTACATATGTGATGCAGCTTCTCTGTACGATTATATATTGACAATGTCTTCCAGATACCAGCAGGTTTTAACCAGACGTTAAAACCCAGATTGGAGTTTAACAGAGATAATTTAGTTATGTTTCTATCACATTCTTACCAATAATCCTTATCTTTCCCTTAAAAATACCACAGCAACAAGAACAAGCACTAAACTCTACAGAAACACTATTCACGCAATGGCAGTCTCCAAAAAATGGTACGTAAAAAACGCTAAAAATCCAATTAGTTACGATCAAGTTCCATTCGGTAAATTTTTAAGACCGCGTTTTTATACGTACCATCTAAGAAGGTTCACAAAACACTGTCAGTTCACTCCAGCTATTAAACTGAGTAAATGTTCAACCATGTTTTTCTCGAGCGGCGTCGTATTTTTTGAAATCATACGGGAATTTCCCTTCATCCATCCATTCGTCCCACTTGTTTGTCTGAAATGATAAATAAAACAAACGTAAAAGGGAGAAAAACAAAAATAAATAGATGAATGAATGAATGAATAGAAAATAGTCAAGATGGGAAAACGAAACAGAGCACTCATGACTCAAATGACACGGAAAACGACAAGCCGGCCAAATATTGTCCCTGTCCCTGTCCCCATGTCCTTACTCTTTAAGGACAAGTATGAACCGGGCTGAAAGAAGCAACCGAGTCCCCTAAATGGACTTGTGATAAAGCCCATACATGTATATATGAAGGGGGGGAATGGGGGGATCCCCCCAAATCGAGGAGCCGGTGGGGAGGGTCCCCAAAATTTTGAAAAAATGGCACTTTTTAGCGAAAATTTCACAAATTTCATCGTATAGTATAGTGTAGTAGTGGTGCGGGGAAAAAACCCTATTTTCAACTTTTCGGGTCGTTCTGTGCTCCACAGACATCGGATCCAGTAATGCTCGCGGCTGCTACAACGGCCATTTTTCGCCAAACTGTTGCACTAATAAAATGGATTCTAACTACTCACGTTTCTGAGTAATGAGTCTCGAAACTTCCGGGGAAAAAACGCTATGCGGGTAAAAAACCCTAATGCGGGGAAAAAACCCTATCACTTTTTCTGGTTGTTCTATTAGCAAAGAGTATAAACACGATTTCATCGTGTTCTACAACTCTTAGGCTGCAGTATGGACTAAAAAAACCGTTTCTCCGACACCCATGTGACTCACAATGATTCTTCAAAAATCGACCCTTTTTGACAGAAATGACTTCTGCCCAAATATGCATTTTTTCCGCATTAGAAGCATTAAAAACATATTTTTGCGCTTATTACTATAGAAACAGAGGACAAACACCGCCCGCGTCTATCATTCTTGGTTTTAAGTGGTACGCAGCAGCTAAAACCTAAATATTGCAAAAAAAGCCAAATTTTGGTGAAACTTCAGCAAAACAGGTTTCGTAAGGGGTGTCGGGGTTTGGGCCATAACGACAAAAAACGACGTTTGCGACCGAGTAAACGGTTTCAATGAAGTCTACGCATGTTTTTAGCGCAGATGAATTAACTTTTGTAGCAACAATGGGTGAGTTTAGCCAAAAATTGTCACCAAACAAAATAGGGTTTTTTCCCCGCAATAGGGTTTTTTCCCGCACAAACTTTGAACAGTCACAGGTCAACCACAACGTTTTTGAGCTTTAGAAGTATAAAGGAAAGGTAACTCTCTTGAAAAATGCAAACGGCGTTCGCCAAAAGTGTTTTTGTGAAAAATTATGACAAGTCAAAAATTTGGAAAATTTTGTCACTTTGAACTTTTACAACATGCGAAATTTTGATATTTCATAAAAAATGCTACAGGACTCAGAACTGCACAAAAATTGGTGTGGTGAGTCAGTTTGGGATGCGCTTTCCACCTACATACTTAAAAAGGGCCTATGTCTAAAGGTTCGGCCAGAAAACGCTGGGTTTTTTTTCCCCGCAAAACGCGTAGGGTTTTTCCCCACACCACTATATATAATATATACAGTATTCTTACTTCAAAACGCAAGGAAATTCTGCTCAGTCGTTAAAGATGCAATAGTCTGGCTATTTTTAAATTAATTCACGCTTGCAGGGGAGATTGCAGATGCAGGCGATGTTTTATCATCTTTTTTGGTGAAAAAGTGAAAAGAGTCAGCAACAAAACATCGTAAATCAACAAAAACCCCTAAACCCGCTCGTGCTGTAAAAGGCTAACTAACTGCGCCAATAAGTCGAATCAAAAATGCTATTACATATGCATATTACATAAAAATGCAAATTACATATACGAATAAAACGAATTGCAAGCATAAAGAGTATAGCGAGTAGTCATAATTATCACGCCATCTGTTTTCTTCAGAAGTTTTGGTCAGACTTTAGTCTTCAGGCTCTGCTATATATATAGTATTTACACAGACTTACCCAAGGACGCGGACAAGTGTCCATGTAGACCCTTTTGAAATAATTGCACGGCTCGTAGTCCTCTCCCTTCAACTTCAGGCAGCGGTGATAGTCCACGTAGTAAATGAAGCATCGTCTAACAAACAAAACAAAAAAATGACAAAATACAGTAAACCAATAAAATACAATAAAAAATACCAAAAAACAAAATATACAATAAAAAAATTTTAGCAGTAGCACTGTGTCCTTATCAGTTATCTATCACATTGATGAATTTTCGCCGCGTAATTTATCATTCAACTATTACTGCTAAAAATGGAACATTATTACTAATTTGAAAAGCTGCACAAACAAATTGAAGATATATTATAATAAAAACCAAATTTTTCCTTTACCGTGTCTGATTTTGCTGCGGAAAGCGAGCATCAATCGGCGCGGCCCATAGGCTGGCTAGGGCTTTTTCATTTTCGGCTTTGTCGTACCATTTTTTACTGTTAGCTGGAAATAACATTTTGTCCGCCATCTCGAGAATCTGGCAAATTAATATCTGTCTGAAAAAAATATATATCAGTTTCAGATCCAGGATGAAACTTGAACCTGAAAAAGAGGGGGCGTCTAAAACGTAGAAAACACGGGCAGGGGTAATTATATGTATATAGTGGTTGTATTGCACTGTAATTTTGGTCACTGGGGACGTCCCGAAAATTTTTTCGGAGGTGTCATAAAACTCAAGGGAGACCACCGGAAAAAAGTGAAGAAACGGGAGAGGGGCGAAGGGGGGGCTAAAATCGTGAAGGGGACGGCTGATGTCCCCCTAGCGCCCCCCATGGATTCGAAAATAAGACAAATTTTGCTAAATTTGAATTTTGATGTCGTCATAAAATTTGCTAAACTGCTCTCAGAGGTTTCAAACGTAACAATAACAAAAAGACGTGCCTGGTGTCTGTCGTGGTTGCACTTGAGCAAAAAAACTTCGAATCAACAAGAAAAAAAATTATGGTAACTTGATTTATTGGAAGTTACTCAGAGCGCCACCTGAAGGTGGCAATGTGGGATCAAGTGCAGACAGGGGGGGGGAATAGTGGCCCCATCTTTTGGAGTAGAGCACCTTGAGGGAAGCATTTTTTGTAATAGAACCACTATCCATAAATTTGAATTTTCTGAGCTATGACACCTTGAAAATTGCAATTTCAGTGTTTTTGGAATTGAACGTAGGCCAAAGTTCGAAGCCAAAAATGGCTGTAATCTTTGTTTTTGGACAGTTTTGACTTTTGAGTGCGTTATGATGTTTTAAGGCAGCGTCTAGGCTTAGTTGGCAGGATTTTTTCTGAAAATTTCGATTTTTTATTGCCTAAGCCTGAACCTAAGCCTAAGCATAAGCCTGATACTAAGCCTACGCCTAAAAGCCCTATACTAAGCCTAAGCCCAAGGCTAAATTAAGGCCAAGTTTGAATTTGGTCAGAAATTGGATGTTTCTGGCGAATTTGGCCAATTTTTCGGCAGGTATCCAGTCAAAGAGCCTTTGTTTTGATTCTAAAAAATTTGTAACCAATAATCTGGCACCATTTTGACACGATTAGAACGGAAAAAACAAAAAATTGCTAAAATGTCCCTCACCACAGGAAAAAATCTGAGTAGAATAAAAGTAGAAAAATTATTGTAAAAAACCATTTTCTACTTTTTTTCTACATTTTTTCTACTTTTTTGTCCACTATTTTTCTACTTTTTGGGTTAAATGCAGTTGGGGGGGAAAATAGTGGACCTATTTTTTTGAGTAGAGCACCTTGGGGGAAGCATTTTTGCTTTAAGAACCCCTATTTGATTTTTTGGATTTTCTGAGATACGACCCCCCGAAATCTGAACCCTCAGTGAGGGACGTTTTCGCAATTTTTTCCAAAGCCCTTGTTTTTTCCGTTCTAATCGTGTCTAACTGGTGTCAGATTATTGTTTACAATTTTTTAGAATCAAAACAAAGGCTCGTTGACCGGGTTCCTGCAGACAAATTGGCCAAATTTGCCAGAAACGTCCAATTTTTGACCAAATTCAATCTTGGCCTTAATTTAGGCTTGGGCTTAGGCTTAGGGCTTGGGCTTAGTATGGGGCTTAGGCTTAGGCTTAGTATCGGGCTTAGGCTTAGGCTTAGGCAATAAAAAATCGAAATTTTCAGAAAAAATCCTGCCAGCTTAGCCTAGAGAATCCTGCCAACTAAGCCTAGACGATAGCTACACTGTATGTATCACTTTTTTCTACTGAAGTTTTGTGTCATTAAAACTTCAATTTAAAGGTCGATTCACACGCTGCGATTTTACTGCGATTTTGCCGCAGCGTTTTTGCCGCTGCGGCAAAACGCAGCTTGCCGCAAGCAAAACGCAATGTCTGAACAGACGCAGCGTTTTTAGTGCGGAATGCCTGCGTCTTGAATTTGCCGCAGCGTTTTAAACGCCAGACTGCAGTTCGACCTGCGATTTCATTGCGTTTTGATGCTACGTTTGTGTTGGTTTAAATAATTTTTTCTTAGCACTTTGTCATTTTTTTGAAACAGTGAAGACGCAGCAAACTGACCTGCGAGACGCACTAAGGCCGCAAAGCTTGTTCAGACGGTGCGTTTCGCTTGCGACACCCTGCGGCTTGCGTTTTGCGTCAAAATCGCAGCGGCAAAAACGCACCGTGTGAATCGGCCTTAAGTTTAAGGGGGCGCTCCGGGAATCAAGGATTTGGTCCGTATTTTTTAAAAACAGCCAAAATCACCGGGTTAAATGCAGTTGGGGGGGAAAATAGTGGACCTATTTTTTTGAGTAGAGCACCTTGGGGGAAGCATTTTTGCTATAAGAACCCCTATTTGATTTTTTGGATTTTCTGAGATACGACAACCCGAAATCTGAACCCTCAGTGAGGGACGTTTTCGCAATTTTTTTCCGAAGCTCTTGTTTTTTCCGTTCTAATCGTGTCTAAATGGTGTCAGATTCAGATTATTGTTTACAATTTTTCAGAATCAAAACAAAGGCTATTTCAACGGGTTCCTGCGGAAAAATTGGCAAAATTCGCCAGAAACGTCCAATTTTTGACGAAATTCAAACTTGGCCTTAATTTAGGCTTGGGCTTAGGCTTAGGCTTAGGGCTTAGGCTTAGTATGGGCTTAGGCTTAGGCTTAGGCACTAAAAAATCGAAATTTTCAGAAAAAATCCTGCCAGCTTAGCCTAGAGAATCCTGCCAACTAAGCCTAGCACAGGAAGAAAGGGGGACTCTTAAAATGGTCTAAAACCAATCTAAAAACACTCTAAAAATTTTAAGAGTGAATTAAGAGAGCAAGTTAAGACCATTTTAAGAGTGAATTTAGAGTGTTTTTAGATTATTTAAGACTAATTTCAGATTATTTTAGACTGTTTTAAGATAATCTTAAATCAGTCTAAAATGCAGTTTGGAACTACGCTGCATAGTTTTAGATTGTTTTTAGATTAAATTAAGAGTGAATTAAGACTAGTTTTAGACCAATTTAAGAGTGATTTAAGAGTAAATTAAGATAATCTAAAACTGGTCTTAAATCCAGTCCAACTTAGCTGCTTACTATTTTAGACTATTTTAAGAGTGAATTAAGAGTAGTTTTAGACCAATTTAAGAGTGATTTAAGAGTAATTTAAGATAATCTAAAACTGGTCTTAAATTACGTCCAGCTTAGCTGCTTACTATTTTAGACTATTTTAAGAGTGAATTAAGAGTAGTTTTAGACCAATTTAAGAGTGATTTAAGAGTAATTTAAGATAATCTAAAACTGGTCTTAAATTACGTCCAGCTTAGCTGCTTACTATTTTAGACTATTTTAAGAGTGAATTAAGAGTAGTTTCAGACCATTTTAAGAGTGATTTAAGAGTAATTTAAGATAATCTAAAACTGGTCTTAAATTCAGTCCAGCTTAGCTGCTTACTATTTTAGACTATTTTAAGAGTGAATTAAGAGTAGTTTTAGACCAATTTAAGAGTGATTTAAGAGTAATTTAAGATAATCTAAAACTGGTCTTAAATTCAGTCCAGCGTAGCTGCATACTATTTTAGACTATTTTAAGAGTGAATTAAGAGTAGTTTTAGACCAATTTAAGGTGGTAGTTGCGTTTTCGAGGTTTTTGTGATTTCTATGTAAACTTTGCGCCACCAGTACTCAAGTTATAAGTGACGCCTGAGCAGGAATTTTCAGGACAGTACTGTAAAGGTCAAAATCCCCAGGCATGTCTCTCACTTTTTCGAAATTTCACCTGTGGACATTTTTAGAGGGTTTTAATTACAAAAAATATCTTAAATTTTCGGTGCGTTTGCTTTTCAGCTATTTTCTCAGTAAATTGACTAGTTATTAAAAAAGTGGGAGACATGCCTGGGGATTTTAAACATGTCAAAAGCCTTACCAACTTTAAGCCCCAACAGGTAATCGTATGATTCAGAGCTGTGGCGCAAACTTTTTGTTAAAAATTGTAATATTTTGGAAAGGACCTTTCTTTAGTCGCTTATACTGGAAACAAAATCACAGGTTAAATTTCAATGCATGGCATACATTTAGAAAACATATTGTTCTACCTAATGCAAAAGATCGCTTGTGATTTGAATTTGTAATCGCTGAGCTATGGCTTTTCAAAAAAACACCTAAAAACGCAATTACCCCCTTAAGAGTGATTTAAGAGTAATTTAAGATAATCTAAAACTGGTCTTAAATTCAATCCAGCCAGCAGCTTGATACTTTAGATTGTTTTAAGAGTGAATTAAGACCAGTTTTAGACCAGTTTAAGACTGATTTAAGAGTGTATTTGTTGCACTGCCCTGGCCATTACATTAGCCGTGTTGCTTAGCCGATATTTATGTGGTCTTCGACATTATTTATTATTATACATTTCTAGAAGTTTGGCCGATTATATACCAAAAAATACCGATAACCGATACCGATACCGATAAAAAAATACCGACCGATACCGATATTTTCTATGAGATGTGTATATACGGGTGCAGGTTCGGCGGGGGGGGGGTGGGAAATTCAAACGCATATTTTTTCAATGTGAAAACACGTTTTTATAGGTTTTCGGACGCGCTGAGTTCATTTTTAGCACTTTCCAAGCAAAAAAACGTAGATTTACTGCTTTTCGAAAAAATTCAAAATTTGTCGAAAATCATCATTTTTTGACATTCAGGGGCTAATATTTTCGAAAATTTTCACCGATACAGTCGTAATATCAGTCTGAAGTTTAATCATCACAACGTAACTTATAATAATATATTTAATTCAGCTTTGTTTCCAAAATATTCTGCTCATTTATACCAAAAAATGTTAATTTTTTAAACTTATTTAATAGGCGAACTATGCATCGTTAAACTGAGCTCACATATCAATTGTTATTGTTTCTTTTTGCATAGACAATAAATTAACTACATTTTCCGACACAAAATAGCATTTTTAGTTAAAAGGAGCAATTTTTAATAATGAAGAATACCATAAAATACGAATTCAAAACGTCACTGCTGCTCAGCATCACGCTGGCGCTGACAGCCAATTTCGGTTCAAAAGCGCAGCTTTGTTTATGATTCCACAGTAGCAAATATCCTTTTATTTGATGCAAGCAACTAAGACTAAGCCTTTCCTAACCCAAATACTACGCCTGAGCCTAAGCACTAAGCCTCAGCCTAAGCCTAAGCACTAAGCCTCAGCCTAAGCCTAAGCACTAAGCCTAAGCCTAAGCCTAAGCACTAAGCCTCAGCCTAAGCACTAAGCCTAAGCCTAAGGCCTAAATTTAAGAAAAAACCTACTAAGAAACATCAGGAATAACTTTACCGCACTAAAAAACCCCAACTAGCTTCATATTTTGAAAAACTTTGTGGTTATAGCCCGGAATTCGTACTAAACCTTACGTGCGCTGTAACGCTTCAATCAGCCTGATCCTGGTAGCTTCAGAAAAAGTTTTGTAACTTTTCAAAGCCTGAACCGATTTGCAAAATTTTTTCAGCATTTAGTAGCTTAGAAGTTGCTCTTTCAATAGTAACAGCAGGTTTTCATTTGATTCAGTATTTTTAACTAAATCCAATTTTGCGCAAAAAATTTCATGTAAAGTTTAATTTTTTGACAAAGTTTGATTTCCAGCTAAAGCTTACATCCTACAAACTTCTAACCTAGCCTATTCGAAAGAGCGTTCAATTTTGACCCCCCCTAGGTTTGGGGGATATAGGGGGACTCCGGATCATTAGTCGAAAAAATGCCGTTTTTCCGACTTATTCCACCCCTAAGGGTTTTAACACCAATAATTTCAATCTAGATTTTTATTAAAAGGGGCGACAGCTATTTTGGGGGCTAGAGATCAGATTGGGGGCTTGGCTGACGATGGGGGTTCTATATTTTTATTAAAAGATGGGGTAGGAAGCGATTTATGGGCAAAAATAATTTTTCCCCCCCCGCCGAACCTTGACCGTATATACGTATATGTGTATATAGATGTGTATATACAGGGGCGGTCCCATGGGGGGGGGGGCGGGGAGGGGCGGCCGCCCCCTCCCCCCCGAAATTTTTTCCGACTGAAATTTTACACAAGGGTCCCCCCTTTGGTTTTTATGGTCCGGCCGGAAAATGTTTCTGATGCGTCCCCAATTGACCAAATTTAGTCTAAAAATCAAAAGGTTCCCCAAATTTTTTGCTGGGGGCTGCCGCTCCCAGACCCCTGCGACTCCGTGGCTTACTATTCCTTGTTATTATCTTTCATCAAAGCCTATGCATGTATATATACATGAGTACATTATACTGCATTTGCATGTCTACACAAGTATATTATGCTGCATTTAGTGGTGTAATACACTGTCTGATCAGATGTTCCCATCTTCTGTTTTATTCTGCTGTCGGAAAAAATTTCTGATACGTCTCCAGTTGACCGAATTCGGCCCAAAAATTGAAAAAATCTCTATTTTTTCCTGGGTACACCACTGGCTTTTACTACAAACAGACTCAATGCATTGCCCTTGATATGGCTGCGGCTATAACAAAATAGCGTAAAGCTGAAAAGCGCTATTATTAAAAGTGAAAAAATTTCTTCAGACCTCCGCCCCAACCGAAATCGAAGTCTGGGACCACCAGTGTGTATATTATTATAAAAATGCCCTTTCACCAAGGGCAGCAGTGTGGGTAGAATAGGAAAGTTGTTGGCTGATCTGTAGCGGAAAATGCTAATAAGCTTGTTGTTAAACACCCGGGACAAGTTTTGCAGCCGAATAGGGAAAATCAGCTTGCTAAATGGAGCGTACAAGAGTTGCGTCAGAATAGCAGTTGCCTGACACATTAGTGCTTCCTGGACCCTATTTGTGCGAATAATTAAGAAAAAACATTTTTGACGCTTACTAGCACTCAGGACTTAGGGTTAGGTGTATACATTACATTATATTACATTATTTTACCTTTTTACTACATTC
>JASANF010012270.1:0-17118 GCA_030248245.1 Trissonchulus sp. WLG1_4 | reverse complement strand
TTGCTGTTTTGAGTTCTGCTTGATGTATTTTGTCAACTCGGAATAAAAGTTGTGATTCACAGAAGGTGTTTAACTTTTGAGTCTCGGTCTAAAACGTTCTCGTTGAATGAAAAAGAACTATTGAAAAGTGATTTAGATTTACTATTCAATTTTAAGATTTTGAATTAAACATTTTTTGTGAATTCCAGCCAATACTGTGACATTGTTATGCGAGTAAATTATATTTTAATTGAACTGGTGGCAATAAATTTAGGATCAGTCATTTTGTTTTTTAACCGTCGATTTCATGGGTCGATTCATACTTGAGCCTTTTTTCGTTCTGTCGGTAAAATTTTGAAAAGATTTGTTTCTGCTTGTTTTTTGATGAATTTTTTAGTAATATTCTTGGCTGAACGGATAAACGGCTGCCAGTATGAATCGAGGATTTTAGGGTGAAATGGATTTTATACTGATATGCTCATACATGTAGCGGAGTCAATATTATGGGGGGTGGGTGCTTCTTTGGCCAAATTTTAAGAACCTTCCCCTCTTGATCAAAATCTGCGAAAAACGTGGCCTTTACTAACTTTTGCTCCGATTTTCAGGATCCTTCTTAAAGAGTAACTGAGAGCTTCTTCCAACTTAACTTCTTAAGAGCTCTGAGTAACTTCCAATAAATCAAATTGCTATAACATTTTTTGCTGATAGAGAGAGCTGTGGGAGCACTTTAGCTTAATTTTATGACGACATCAAAATTGAAATTTTGCAAAATTTGTCTATAGTCTGACCAAAAAGTGTATGTACGGAACTTCATTGCTTCATAGCAGCTCAGCCGTTTGAGGTAACCCCCATAATGTATATATCATTCGAAAGCATTTTTGATGGAGATTTTGACGAATTTGAAATATTTGAAAAAATTTTGAGTCAAAACTTTTAATTCAAATAAAATCGTAATTAAAATAATAATAATAATAATTAATATATATACACTATCCTAATCATAATGATAATGGAAGTTGGGACAAACGATACCCAAAATTTGAAAGTACTGTACTTGTTATCCAGACGTTTACCTTTCAATTCGCATGTGCTCGTCTGGTTCCCAAGTTATACGCCACGTAAAAAGTGGAGTTATTTGTTGCATCCAGCAACGTCTAATACGATGCTAATGGAAACACAGTACTTATTATCGGGTCCATCTAAGATGTAAAGGAAACGTCAATGCTTTGTCTTACTGCACTATGCTGTGATTATCTCTTAACCAGGGCGTAAATTGGAGTTATTTTTACTCCGCGAATCCTCCGCGACTGACCACTCTTCGTAGTTAGTTATTTTTTAGGTTAATCAGAAAAAAGGGTCGTAACTTTCGCTATGAGTGTCGTAGGATCATAAAAAGAGGGTCACGTGAAAGACAAATTGTGGCACTTCCAAATGATATGTTACATGAAGGCGTAATACCCAAAAAACAAGCCAAAATTTCAAATTATAATTTTTGACGTACGTTTGACGTTACGTTACGAGGTAATGTCACCCATCATTTTAAAGCTCTGGCAATTTGCTTTAAAATGATGCTAAAATTATCGCTGTACCACGTAGGTATCGAGAGTTATGCCCCCTTAAACCTCTTGCTAAAAGGGACTGACTACGTAGATCACACCATGTGTGATCAAATCTCACTGTCGGTGCCCTAATGTTAGAATTTGAGAAAATGGTAACTAACCAGATGTTTTTACAAAAACCATGATGGTACTTACGGGATTTTGTATAAGCAGGATAAACTAGACCCACTAAACTTATAAATAATAATTAAAATAATTGGAAATAAAAGTAATAATTTTTTCAGCTTATTTTTCCAGGAAACCTAATGTATTATATATCATTTCAATAGCGCATGCCATTCTGGGTGGAAGGATTGTCTGGAACATGAGTAGGTCATGCCGCTGTTGAAAATTATAGATTTTCTTTTTTTGATTTTTCCATTGAAAAAATCATTTAAAGCCATATTTATTAGCTATTTATCAGTAACAGCAAATACTTGACGAAAGATGTCAACAATTGTTGGATCATGATAGGATCACTGCTATCCTAACGCTAGCACCCAGCTGAAACAATCAAGACGTTCAAAATTTAACATGTAAATTTTTTAATATTTGTAACTTTTATAGTTAGTTCTAAGAAATTTTAGTTCAATATTCGTTAAAAATGATTGGTACCATTTCATTAAAGTTAATTTCTTTAGCTTTACATTTGATACTAAAGCGGTGTAATCTTGTTTGGTTTGAACAAAGTACTGCAGCAACCAGTACAGAGGGGAGCAAAACCTTAAGTAAGTGGGAAGGATTATGTTCAAGTAATCTGAGGCGGCAGGTCAGCTGAAAAAACGCTTATTTGCACCAGATAATGATTGCTTATTTGTCGAATATTATTGCAAAAGCCAAATGGGTTATTGATTGGATTTTACCAATCGGCTATCTTTGCGGAAGCTGAAAAGAGTTTTAGTTATTTAACAGCAAATTATATCAAAAATGAATTATTTGATGATAAAGAAAATTATTCGTTTAATCATTACCAAAATGGGCTCCAGTTCACAGGAAACATATCAGATGTATTGACAACAAAATTATTTTGGTCAAATGTTGGTACTATCAGCAATGTGACACACGCGCACTATGTGACGCACATGAACTATGAACAAACGCACATTGACATTATTCCAGCTTACAGTGTAATTTTTGCACTAGACAATGATGTAACACTTCGCGAAGTAGCTCTAATATGAAAAGCAAACTAACGCACGGACGTACATTGCACTACAAACTCCAGTGTGTTCAGCCAGACATCAAAATTAGAGACCTGTTGTGCTGTTGCACAACAGGAAAAAGGGGACTATAGCTGTTTTCATTACTTGTCAAAAATTAGTGCTTGATGAGCATGTCATGTGCATGCGTTCAAACATTCTACACGCTGATATGCGTGTATAAATTTTTGTGACCGCACACATATGCTGTGAATACCGATTTATTTTTTGCATAACTTTGCTCAAACCAATCAAAAGCACATGTTTTCAGTATCAAATGAAAGCTGAAAGAACTGAACTTTAATGTGGTACTAATTATTTTAACTAATCTTGAACTAAAATTGCTGAAAAATGACTGTAAACCTGACAAATATTGAAAAATTTAATTATCGATTTTTGAAATTTTATTACTTACACAGACTGCGCGAGGTCACAGCGCGTCTATTGATGCAAAATTTGTCAGATTTTGAGTTGAGTATTTGCTGAGTTACAGCGAAAAAAACGGGCCAAAAATGACGTTTACAATGGAAAAATGAGAAATCTGAAAAAATCGATAATTTTTGACAGGTGCATGCTATAGTTATGTTTTATATATCGTTAGACGCAGGAGAATGGAACGGGTTATCGAATGATATATAATACATTAGGTTTTCTATAAATAGGCGAGAAAAATCGATTTTATTTGAACTAAAAATTTTGACTCAAAATTTTTTCAAATATTTCAAATTCATCAAGAATCTCCATCAAAAATGCTTTCGAAAGATATATACATTATCGGTTTTATCTCAAACGACTAAGCTGCTATGAAGCAATGAAGTTCCGTACATACACTTTTTGGTCAGACTATAGTTGTTGAAACGACGTAGCTCTGCGGTGTCTCAACCAAATTTAACAATCGATCGTTTAAATTAAAGCAATTAGGTCTCTTGCCGAATGTGCCGTTTTTGTAGGATTTTAGTTAGTGATGGCAAATTTTTAGTTGTTTTATTTTTTATCGCAAGTGACGTTTTAAAAAGCCTATCATATTGAGGCAAATCAGAAAGTTACCATTCAAGAAGTTCGACACCTCCATATACATCTGCTCTAATAGTTTGCAAAGTTTCATGCGGATCGCTGACAGTAATTTCAAAAAATGCACCCTATAGCTTAATTTCAAGAAACCTGAAATTTGCCTACACATAATGTATTTTAGAAAAAATAGAGCTAATTTTTCCTGTTGTGCCACAGCACAACAGGTCTCTAATTTTGATTTCTGGCGGAATACACTTGGGCTTGTAGTGCAATGTACGTCTGTGCGTTAGTTTGCTTTGCATATTAGAGCTACTGCGCGAGCGTCACATCATTGTCTAGTGCAAAAGTTACACTGTAAGCTAGAAAAATGTCAATGTGCGTTTGTTATAGTTCATGTGTGTCACATCGTGCGCATGTGTCACATTGCTGATCGTGCCAAAAATGGACCAGATAATACTTTGTTGGCAGCATCTTACATATGTTTCCTGCGAACTGTACGTAGTCATTTTTGGTCATGAAAGGATGAATACACTTCTCACTCATCAAAACGACACATTCCCACATAATTTGTTGTAAGATAATTGAAACTTACTTCCAGTTTTTGCATAAACAACTTATTGTGAGATTGCATAAAAACGCATTGAACTTTTGCATACACATTTTACAATAAGATAACTATCTGCTGCACAACAGGTTTTAGCTGACCTGCTGGTTGGCTTACTTGAACATAATTCTTAATACTTACTGAAGGTTTTGCCGCAGGTTTGTAGCCTTGTTTAGTACTAAAATCCGGTAAGAACAGTTTTAGACGCCATAATGGGTTGAATGCATAAAGGCAAGAGTATATAATAGTGTCTCACTCTATTTAGAAGAAGAGTGAGACACTCCTTTTTGCCTGTGTTATAGCGCAGGCAGATGCGCTCGTCATTTCCAGGCCGCTCGTTTTGTGCAACATGTGGCTGGCCAATAGCGCGTAGATTCTGCGTAACACACTTTAGTATGTGATCGCTGATGCGTTGATAAGCATTAATATATGAATAAAAGGTTAATAACTCATTATTTAGTAGAGACGCCAAATGTGAACCACCTAAAATTTTACAGTTGAATTGCTTATACTTAGCCCAACTTTTTTCATTATTATATAAAGTAAATAACATGAAAATTTACTGTAATGACGACGAATAGTTGACGCAACTTTCCGCTAAATTCTGTGCTGCGACACTAACATTAGGCTAAGTTCTCTGACATTTAAATCCAAATATTAGCGTTTGGTGCACATTAGGAGCCAAGTCCTAAAGTGAACCGGCCGTGCCCTTGAGTGCACCAGTCCTATTTTAGGGTAAAAACTAGTAGAAACGCTTCTTTGACCAATCCTAAATGGTAGTAAAATGTATGAACTGTAAACGTATAAAAAAATTTTGTGAAACCGTTTTGTGTAAGATGAGAAAATGCATATTCAAAACAAGCAATTTATAGACACCAGAAAACCCTAACAACTGCACTAATGTGAAAGTTAAAATTGAAATGTATAAAAAATAATTCTACCAAGCGTATTTCAATTGTTTGCAACATTGTCTTAAGTTTGTATTTCCAAACTTATATTTTACCATGCATTTTCTGCTCAATTTGGGTGCCTTAAACTGCATTAAAAACGCATACTGAGTGGTGCCCGAAAGTGCACCAAATTTTGGGTCACTAAAACTGTACCAAAGTGTCAGAATTTAATCTTGTTTTCACATGCAGGGTTTCTCAAGGGTATAAGCTTTTGTCACAAAAAATTACCTTCCAAAACAATGTTGTATAGCTGAGTAATAATGAACAACTTATTGGTGCAAAATAAGGCGTCTGGTGCACTTTTGAATTCAGGTGGTGCAAATTAGGGGCAAATTGTAGGATTTGATGCATCGTAGAAAATCGCTTCTCAAGCTTGCAAGCTTCCATTTTAAGGTTTATAATTTACATATTTGAAATCAGCGAAAATTTTTGAGTTTAGTAGTATCAAAAATGCACTCACTTTATGCTGAATTTTTTGTGTTATTAAAGCTTTTTTAAAAAACGGTCAAAGGTCTTGTCCGCTTGGACAGCACACATTTTTCAGCTGAAAAAGTTTCTTGCAGCAGTGTACATTGATTCTTGCATGTACATCCATCACATTGGTGTCAGTTATAGTGGTCAGATTCCTCTATAATGTGGTGTAATTTTTAAGGCGACGATTACACTAAAGTTGAAGTTACATTCATTCGAACATACAAATGGTGCACATTAGGACTGGTTCACATTTGGCGTCTCTACTATTTATACGGTCTGTTTACCAGGTTTGCAAATACGTTTGGCGAAAATTTGGGAAATTTTCAGCGAAATTGATTGAGAACTTTTCAGATATAAACTTTTCTCAATTTCTTAAAAGTGTCTGAATTAATTTCGCTGAAAGTTTTCCAAAATATCCCCAAGGTATCCAAACCTTTTTTAATGTTTTTGCATGCAAACTATGAATATACTATGAATGAGTTATTAACCTTTTATTTCTATCTTAATGCTTATCAACGCATCAGCGATTATATACTAAGGTGTGTTTCGCAGAGAATCTACGCGCTGATTGGCCAGCCACATGGTGCACAAAGCATGTGGCCTGGAAATGACGAGCGCATCTGCCTGCACTATAACACAGGCAAAAAGGAGAGTGTCTCACTCTTCTTCTATGTAAATAAAATGAGACTATTGTGTACTCTTGATAAAGGCAGTCTTACGTTAAAACCAGTCTAAGGCGTTCTATTTAGATTTATTTTTATTTTTCTAATTTAGAACATCGTAACGAAATCTACACGTATTACATAGGTTGCCCTTAGACTGCGTTTAGCAAGACTGAGCTAAGACTGCCTTTATGCATTCCACCAATGTATCTAATAAAAAGTTTGAAAAATAGTAGATTTTGTGTCAATGTTGCTCAACGTATTTCGGAAATTTTTTTTCAAAAAGTTGCAGCTAACAATTTTCGCTACACAAAACTGTTAGAAAAAGTACCAAAACCCATATATAGAATTTTTTGGTATAAAGATTTTCAAGATTTTTCCCATTGAAAAATAGGTTGAAATTTCAAGTTGAACAAAATTTGACGTTATACATCAAATGAAAGCTTGGTTAGTTCTAAACAACATTTCTTCTTGAGTTGACCCACGAAAACTTGAGTGAAAATTTTTGTCGCCCGAAGTAGAATATTCAGAGCGCCACCTAAGAGCTCTTTTTAGGATAGTCCCCCCTCTACATGTGTGTCACATGTGCGCGTGTGTCACATTGCTGATAGTACCAACATTTGACCAGATAATTTTGTTGGCAGCATCTTACATATGTTCCCTGCGAACTGTAGTCATTTTTGTTCATGAAAGAATGAATACACTTCTCACTCATCAAAACAACCCATTCCTACATAATTTGTTGTAAGATAATTAAAACTACTTCCAGTTTTTGCATAAACAACTTATTGTAAGATTGCATAAAAACGCATTGAACTTTTGCATACACATTTTACAATAAGATAATTATCTGCTGCACAACAGGTTTTAGCTGACCTGCTGGTCAGCTTACTTGAACATAATTCTTAATACTTACTGAAGATTTTGCCGCAGGTTGGGCTTGTTTGCATACAATCTGCAAGTGGAAGTGAAGTGACCCTAACTTTACTCATGCAAAAAGCTGGCTTATTTAGCCAAACCTTTTCTTGGAATCGCTCAAGGACAAAACTAAGGGACAAGGACAAATTGGTGACAATCGCTGACAAATTGGTAGAGCTGTTTCTGAACTTAGCCGAAACAAGTTTTTTCACAATAATTCACAGCAGCTGAACAAAATTAATTGTCCTTGTCATGGAAACGGCTGGGATTCGCAACAGGTGTTTAACTTCAATCCAATCTGTTCAAATACGTAATCGAATGAAATGCGCATAGAACTTTTCATTAGTACTGTTATAGTTATATTCCAGTCTAAAATGTTTGTCCCTGAGTTTAAAGCTATTTTTAATACCTATTGTGAATACAAGCCAATGTATCTTTCGGGCCAATTCTTCCAATCTGTCAGCTGAATGAATCTTTAGCTGTAAGCATGAAGCATCACTAGGACTGGTTTTGTTCTTGCACCATTCCACCTATAGATGCCAAAGTGCCAAATCGATTGGTAAAGTTTCGATGTATCGAACATTAGATTTTGTCGTTCTGCTGTAATATAATATGCTTTTGTTGATATTGTAGCTTAGCGATAATAAAATATACATATGTTTATGGCTTAGCCTCAAATAATTCACCTGCTGATGTATATACATAGATCCATCTAAAGCGATGGAGGGGGATTTAAAACACACGTTAACAAGAGAGGGACAAATCCAAACATGTCAGAGGGGGGACTATCCCCTAAAAACAAGAGCTCTTAAGGTGGCGCTCTGAATATTCTACTTCGGGCGACAAAATTTTTCACTCAAGTTTTCGTGGGTTAACTCAAGAAGAAATGTTGTTTAGAACTAACCAAGCTTTCATTTGATGTATAACGTCAAATTTTGTTCAACTTGAAATTTCAACCTATTTTTCAATGGGAAAAATCTTGAAATCTCTATACCAAAAAATTCTATATGGGTTTTGGTACTTTTTCTAACAGTTTTGTGTAGCGAATTGCTAGCTGCAACTTTTGAAAAAAAATTTCCGAAATACGTTGAGCAACATTGACACAAAATCTACTATTTTTCAAACTTTTTATTAGATACATTGGTGGAATGCATAAAGGCAGTCTTAGCTCAGTCTTGCTAAACGCAGTCTAAGGGCAACCTATGTAATACGTGTAGATTTCGTTACGATGTTCTAAATTAGAAAAATAAAAATAAATCTAAATAGAACGCCTTAGACTGGTTTTAACGTAAGACTGCCTTTATCAAGAGTACACAATAGTCTCATTTTATTTACATAGAAGAAGAGTGAGACACTCTCCTTTTTGCCTGTGTTATAGTGCAGGCAGATGCGCTCGTCATTTCCAGGCCACATGCTTTGTGCACCATGTGGCTGGCCAATCAGCGCGTAGATTCTCTGCGAAACACACCTTAGTATATAATCGCTGATGCGTTGATAAGCATTAAGATAGAAATAAAAGGTTAATAACTCATTCATAGTATATTCATAGTTTGCATGCAAAAACATTAAAAAAGGTTTGCGAATACCTTTGGGGATATTTTGGAAAACTTTCAGCGAAATTAATTCAGACACTTTTAAGAAATTGAGAAAAGTTTATATCTCAAAAGTTTCTCAATCAATTTCGCTGAAAATTTCCCAAATTTTCGCCAAACGTATTTGCAAACCTTTTTTAGTGTTTTTGCAAGCAGACTACGAATAAATAGTAGAGACGCCAAATGTGAACCAGTCCTAATGTGCACCATTTGTATGTTCGAATGAATGTAACTTCAACTGTAGTGTAATCGTCGCCTTAAAAATTACACCACATTATAGAGGAATCTGACCACTATAACTGACACCAATGTGATGGATGTACATGCAAGAATCAATGTACACTGCTGCAAGAAACTTTTTCAACTGAAAAATGTGTGCTGTCCAAGCGGACAAGACCTTTGACCGTTTTTTAAAAAAGCTTTAATAACACAAAAAAATTCAGCATAAAGTGAGTGCATTTTTTACACTACTAAACTAAAAATTTTTCGCTGATTTCAAATATGTGAATTATAAACCTTAAAATGGAAGCTAGCAAGCTTGAGAAGCGATTTTCTACGTTGCATCAAATCCTACAATTTGCCCCTAATTTGCACCACCTGAATTCAAAAGTGCACCAGACGCCCTATTTTGCACCAATAAGTTGTTCATTATTACTCAGCTATACAACATAGTTTTGGAAGGTAATTTTTTGTGACAAAAGCTCATACCCTTGAGAAACCCTGCATGTGAAAACAAAATTAAATTCTGACACTTTGGTACAGTTTTAGTGACCCAAAATTTGGTGCACTTTCGAGCACCACTCAGTATGCGTTTTTGGTGCAGTTTAAGGCACCTAAATTAAGCAGAAAATGCATGGTAAAATATAAATTTTGAAATACAAACTTAAGACAATGTTGCAAACAATTGAAATACGCTTGGTGGAATTATTTTTTATACATTTCAATTTTAACTTTCACATTAGTGCAGTTGTTAGGGTTTTCTGGTGTCTATAAATTGCTTGTTTTGAATATGCATTTTCTCATCTTACACAAAACGGTTTCACAAAATTTTTTTATACGTTTACAGTTCATACATTTTACTACCATTTAGGATTGGTCAAAGAAGCGTTTCTACTAGTTTTTACCCTAAAATAGGACTGGTGCACTCAAGGGCACGGCCGGTTCACTTTAGGACTTGGCTCCTAATGTGCACCAAACGCTAATATTTGGATTTAAATGTCAGAGAACTTAGCCTAATGTTAGTGTCGCAGCACAGAATTTAGCGGAAAGTTGCGTCAACTATTCGTCGTCATTACAGTAAATTTTCATGTTATTTACTTTATATAATAATGAGAAAAGTTGGGCCAAGTATAAGCAATTCAACTGTAAAATTTTAGGTGGTTCACATTTGGCGTCTCTACTAAATAATGAGTTATTAACCTTTTATTCATATCTTAATGCTTATCAACGCATCAGCGATCACATACTAAAGTGTGTTACGCAGAGAATCTACGCGCTGATTGGCCAGCCACATGTTGCACAAAACGAGCGGCCTGGAAATGACGAGCGCATCTGCCTGCGCTATAACACAGGCAAAAAGGAGTGTCTCACTCTTCTTCTAAATAGAGTGAGACACTATTATATACTCTTGCCTTTATGCATTCAACCCATTATGGCGTCTAAAACTGTTCTTACCGGATTTTAGTACTAAACAAGCCCAACCTGCGGCAAAACCTTCAGTAAGTATTAAGAATTATGTTCAAGTAAGCTGACCAGCAGGTCAGCTAAAACCTGTTGTGCAGCAGATAGTTATCTTATTGTAAAATGTGTATGCAAAAGTTCAATGCGTTTTTATGCAATCTCACAATAAGTTGTTTATGCAAAAACTGGAAGTAGTTTTAATTATCTTACAACAAATTATGTGGGAATGTGTTGTTTTGATGAGTGAGAAGTGTATTCATCCTTTCATGACCAAAAATGACTACGTACAGTTCGCAGGAAACATATGTAAGATGCTGCCAACAAAATTATCTGGTCCAATGTTGGTACTATCAGCAATGTGACACATGCGCACTATGTGACACACATGAACTATAACAAACGCACATTGACATTTTTCTAGCTTACAGTGTAACTTTTGCACTAGACAATGATGTGACGCTCGCGCAGTAGCTCTAATATGCAAAGCAAACTAACGCACAGACGTACATTGCACTACAAGCCCAGTGTATTCCGCCAGAAATCAAAATTAGAGACCTGTTGTGCTGTGGCACAACAGGAAAAATTAGCTCTATTTTTTCTAAAATACATTATGTGTAGGCAAATTTCAGGTTTCTGAAATTAAGCTATAGGGTGCATTTTTTGAAATTACTGTCAGCGATCCGCATGAAACTTTGCAAACTATTAGAGCAGATGTATATGGAGGTGTCGAACTTCTTGAATGGTAACTTTCTGATTTGCCTCAATATGATAGGCTTTTTAAAACGTCACTTGCGATAAAAAATAAAACAACTAAAAATTTGCCATCACTAACTAAAATTCTACAAAAATGGCACATTCGGCAAGATACCTAATTGTCTTTAATTTAAACGATCGATTGTTAAATTTGGTTGAGACACCGCAGAGCTACGTCGTTTCAACAACTATAGTCTGACCAAAAAGTGTATGTACGGAACTTCATTGCTTCATAGCAGCTTAGTCGTTTGAGATAACCCCCATAATGTATATATCTTTCGAAAGCATTTTTGATGGAGATTTTGATGAATTTGAAATATTTGAAAAAATTTTGAGTCAAAATTTTTAGTTCAAATAAAATCGATTTTTCTCGCCTATTTATAGGAAACCTAATGTATTATATATCATTCGATAGCCCGTTCCATTCTGCGTCTAACGATATATAAAACATAACTATAGCATGCACCTGTCAAAAATTATCGATTTTTTTATTTTTGATTTTTCCATTGAAAACGTCATTTTTGGCCCGTTTTATTCGCTGTAACTCAGCAAATACTCAACCAAATCTGACAAATTTTGCATCAATAGACGCGCTGTGACCTCGCGCAGTCTGTGTAAGTAATAAAATTTCAAAATTTGATACTAAATTTTTCAATATTTGTCAGGTTTACAGTCATTTTTCAGCAATTTTAGTTCAAGATTAGTTAAAATAATTAGTACCACATTAAAGTTCAGTTCTTTAGCTTTCATTTGATACTAAAAACATGTGCTTTTGATTGGTTTGAGCAAAGTTATGCAAAAAATAAATCGGTATTCACAGCATATGTGTGCGCCCACAAAAATTTATACACGCATATCAGCGTGTAGAATGTTTGAACGCATGCACATGACATGCTCATCAAGCACTAATTTTTGACAAGTAATGAAAACAGCTATATCTTTTTCCTGTTGTGCCACAGCACAACAGGTCTCTAATTTTGATTTCTGGCGGAATACACTGGGTTTGTAGTGCAATGTACGTCTGTGCGTTAGTTTGCTTTGCATATTAGAGCTACTGCGCGAGCGTCACATCATTGTCTAGTGCAAAAGTTACACTGTAAGCTGGAAAAATGTCAATGTGCGTTTGTTTAGTTCATGTGTGTCACATAGTGCGCGTGTGTCACATTGCTGATAGTACCAACATTTGACCAGATAATTTTGTTGGCAGCATCTTATGTTTCCTGCGAACTGTAGTCATTTTTGGTCATGAAAGAATGAATAAACTTCTTACTCATCAAACAACCCATTCCTACATAATTTGTTGTTAGATGATTAAAACTCTTTCCAGTTTTTGCATAAACAACTTATTGTAAGATTGCATAAAAACGCATTGAACTTTTGCATACACATTTTACAATAAGATAATTATCTGCTGCACAACAGGTTTTAGCTGACCTGCTGGTCAGCTTACTTGAACATAATTCTTAATACTTACTGAAGGTTTTGCCGCAGGTTGGGCTTGTTGCTGCATAACTTTGTTCAACCCAAACAAAAGCACACGTTTTTAGTATCAAATGAAAGCTAAAGAACTGAACTTTAATGTGGTACTAATTATTTTAACTAATATTGAACTAAAATTCCTGAAAAATGACTGTAAACCTGACAAATATTGAAAAATTTAGTATCAAATTTTGAAATTTTATTACTTTCACAGACTGCGCGAGGTTACAGCGCGTCTATTGATGCAAAATTTGTCAGATTTGGTTGAGTATTTGCTGTTAGTTAGTTACAGCGAATAAAACGGGCCAAAAATGACGTTTTCAATGGAAAAATCAAAATAAAAAAATCGATAATTTTTGACAGGTGCATGCTATAGTTATGTTTTATACATCGTTAGACGCAGAATGGAATGGGCTATCGAATGATATATAATACATTAGGTTTCCTGTAAATAGGCGGAAAAAATTATTTTTATTTTAATTATTTTAATTATTATTTACAAGTCTAGTGGGTCTAGTTTAGACTAGTTAGACAAAATCCGTAAGTACCATCATGGTTTTTGTAAAAACATCTGGAAAGTTCACATTTTTTAAATTTTAGCATTAGTGCATCGACAGTGAGATTTGATCACACATGGTGTGATCTACGTAGTCAGTCCCTTTTAGCAAGAGGTTTAAGGGGGCATAATTCTCGATACCTACGTGGTACAGCGATAATTTTAGCATCATTTTAAAGCAAATTGCCAGAGCTTTAAAATGATGGGTGACATGACCTCGTAACGTAACGTCAAACGTACGTCAAAAAATATAATTTGAAATTTCGACTTGTTTTTTGGGTATTACGCCTTCATGTAACATATCATTTGAAAGTGCCAGAATTTGTCTTTCACGTGACCCTATTTTTATGAGCCTACGACACTCATAGCGAAAGTTACGACCCTTTTTCTGATTAACCTAAAAAATAACTAACTACGAAGAGTGGTCAGTCGCGGAGGATTTGCGGAGTAAAAATAACTCCAATTTACGCCCTGGTTAAGAGATAATCACAGCATAGTGCAGTAGGACGAAGCGTTGACGTTTCTTTTGCATCTTTAGATGGACCCGATAATAAGTACTGTGTTTTCATTAGCATCGTATTAGACGTTGCTGGATGCAAAAAAAAATAACTCCACTTTACGTGGCGTATAACTTGGGAACCAGACGAGCACATGCGAATTGAAAGGTAAACGTCTAGATAACAAGTACAGTGCTTTCAAATTCTGGGTATCGTTTGTCCAGACTTCCATTATCATTATGATTAGGATAGTGTATATATATTAAATATTATTTTAATTATTTTAATTACGATTTTATTTGAATTAAAAGTTTTGACTCAAAATTTTTTCAAATATTTCAAATTCGTCAAAATCTCCATCAAAAATGCTTTCGAATGATATATACATTATGGGGGTTACCTCAAACGGCTGAGCTGCTATGAAGCAATGAAGTTCCGTACATACACTTTTTGGTCAGACTATAGACAAATTTTGCAAAATTTCAATTTTGATGTCGTCATAAAATTAAGCTAAAGTGCTCCCACAGCTCTCTCTATCAGCAAAAAATGTTATAGCAATTTGATTTATTGGAAGTTACTCAGAGCTCTTAAGAAGTTAAGTTGGAAGAAGCTCTCAGTTACTCTTTAAGAAGGATCCTGAAAATCGGAGCAAAAGTTAGTAAAGGCCACGTTTTTCGCAGATTTTGATCAAGAGGGGAAGGTTCTTAAAATTTGGCCAAAGAAGCACCCCCCCCCCATAATTTTGACTCCGCTACATGTATGAGCAAATCAGTATCAAATCCATTTCACCCAAAAATCCTCGATTCATACTGGCAGCCGTTTATCCGTTCAGCCAAGAATATTACGAAAAAATTCATCAAAAAACAAGCAGAAACAAATCTTTTCAAAATTTTACCGACAGAACGAAAAAAGGCTCAAGTATGAATCGACCCATGAAATCGACGGTTAAAAAACAAAATGACTGATCCTAAATTTATTGCCACCAGTTCAATTAAAATATAATTTACTCGCATAACAATGTCACAGTATTGGCTGGAATTCACAAAAAATGTTTAATTCAAAATCTTAAAATTGAATAGTAAATCTAAATCACTTTTCAATAGTTCTTTTTCATTCAACGAGAACGTTTTAGACCGAGACTCAAAAGTTAAACACCTTCTGTGAATCACAACTTTTATTCCGAGTTGACAAAATACATCAAGCAGAACTCAAAACAGCAATTATCTCCCTAAAATTCACGCTTAACAAGGGATAAAATTTCACAATTAATTTAAATAATTAAATAAAAAATCATACCTACAACTTTCATCATGCAGTTTAATATTAAGTCAATTTTCTTTCCTAATTAGTACTTACACAAGTTTTCCAACAAATTACGTAAGTAAGTTACACAACTTTAATTTAATATATGTAGCTTAAAAATCGTAGTTTCAAATTGCTAGCGTTCCAATAAAAAATTATGGTCTTTTTATATTAGCATGCACTGAAAAATTGAAACAATACCAATTTCAAACTACACCAATTTCAAACTACGAATACAAATTACAAACAGTTATAAATATATACAAAAGCAAACTTAGAGGGTCCATTCATTTATACAGCGGTTCATATATGTATGTCCATTCAGGGTTCAGCCACAAAGAATATGGCAAAAAATCACTCCAATTCAAGTAAAGCTGGTGAAGCAATTATCTCGTAGTCGTTTTGCGCGTTCAACGGACATACGGCGGTAGGCAAGAATTGACCCTTATACAAGTTTGTCCTAGTAGAGAAAGCAAACGTTGGTCTGCATATATAATCTAATATATTATATATATATATATATATATATATATATATATATATATATATATATATATATATATACTAAATTAGCTAAACTTAGCTTCCCTGTGGGACAATAGACTACCAATAAAACAGCAGCAATAATTAACACGAATATAATTCACTAAAAAACTGACCACTAATGCAAATAAAATTTATCCCCAAAATCGGAACACTATTCTCACGTCAGTGTTAAACTTCTGTAAAAAAGCGTAACAACAAAATATTATTAAATTATTATAAAATCTTACGAGTAAGACCCCAATAAAAACTAGACAAAAAAGCGATTCATAAAGGAAAAGAAAGGATTTTCGATTCAGCCAATGAAAATGCAGGGCGTCTTCTAATTGGTTAAATCCTTTTTTCTCCGAAATAAAGTAATTACAAGCGCTTCCGTCAACATCCAACAATATATATATAAGCGATTTTTTCAACAATATCACTAAGCAGAGTATAATAAGGGATGTCGCACATAAATACGTGTATATAATATTTTAAACTTCTTAAAAACTCAAAACAATACAGGACTTTTTAAACAAATTGTATTCAGTACACATTACATTCCTGATTCCTTTATCCTATCTAAAGGGATTCGAACTTTATCTACTTAAGTAGGAAGGAATGGCATTTCAGATTAAACGATTCAAAAAAATCTCAGTTACTCAGATTTTAGTCCGAAACTAAATTTAAAATTATTGTATTTTAAGCATGGTTTTCAACACTACTTCTGGCCAAGAATAATAATAACCTTGGAACCCATAGAAGCTGCCCCTTCCCATTGTCAATGGAGGATAAAAACAGCGAAGCAAAAAATGACAGAATAGTGGATTCGAACCGCCGACCTCTGGATCACCCTTCCAGCAACTTGCTAGACTAGTCAGTCTTGATTTACGGAAAAAAGCTAAACCAAACATGAGGTCGGACAATATTGCCATCATAACACAACACTTGGTTCATGCTTGTCCGAGTTTGTAAGCAACTAGATCCTCAAAATGTACCGTAAACTGCAAAATCTATCATTATTTTGCCTTATTTCGTTCAAGAAGAACGTTTTAGACTGCAGTTATGAATTTACTGTAAACACGTAATAATGAAGTACATGTTAGACTTAGATTATGGTTTGGTTAATGCAACCTATTTTGCCTCAACTCAATCAAACTTCCACGCTTACAGACAAGTATGAAATGAACCAAGCTTAATGAATCAAACGGCCTTATCAAAAATTGTTGATTTAGCGGATTAGATTTAGATTAGTTGCATTAATAATTCAGCACATGATTACACCAAACTTCAACGATTTGTCACAGTTATTTTTTGAAAATGGATCGAATTTCATCACGCT
>JASANF010012269.1:0-29903 GCA_030248245.1 Trissonchulus sp. WLG1_4 | reverse complement strand
AAAGCACAAAACACAAAACACAAAAGCACAGACGAAAACACAAATTTGGGAGATGAACAGAAAAGCACAAAACACTGGGCAAAAACACAAAGCACAAAACACAAAAACACAAAACACAAAACACGAAGTATGAACCGGGCTTTAGCGCTTAAGTATGCTTAGCATGTTAGAAGTTTAAGTTTGTGAATAACACTTAGCGCTTGTAAGCGCTAACATTTAGTGTAAACACTAAAGCCCGGTTCATAGTTGTCCGTAAGGGCTGTCCGTGTCCGAGTATGTGTCCGTGTCCGTAAGAGTAGTTTGATTCACAGTTGTGCAGATGTCCGTAAGAACTTGTCCTTGAGTGTCCGTAAGGGCTGTCCGGATGTTCGGAAGGCAAGTTGAATTCAGTTCAACTTTTGTCCGTGTCCGTAAGCAATTAGCCAATCAGATTGTAGCCTTTGTAGTCACGTGTACGTGCGTGCACATTAAATTCCTCCGCGCATAGTAAAATAATGGGAAATTTGTCGTAATTTCAGCTCAACAGCTTGCTTTTTGTGCGCAGAACGTTTTTATTATTGATTTTTTAAAACTTGCGTTCACGCACTCGTTTGCTGCACAGAAAAGGTGTTGGTGTTATTTTATGTGCATACGCATTGTTCGTACAGTGTCCGTAGCAGTATGAATTAATGCCGCTGACGGACACGGACAAATGTTACGGACAACCTTCGGACACGGACACGGACTCGGACACGGACAACTACGGACAGTTCCGCACTACTATGAACTAGGCTTAAGTTTAAGCGTTAAGCCTAGTTCATAGTAGTCCGGAAAGGTCCGTAGTTGTCCGTGTCCGAGTACGTGTCCGTGTCCGGAAGGTTGTCCGTAACATTTGTCCGTGTCCGTGTCCGTAAGCAGCATTAATTCATACTTTTACGGACACTCGACGGACAGTGCGTATGCGCATAAAATAACGCCTACACATTCTGCAGTGTACCAAGTGTAGTAGAATGCAAGTTTCAAAAAATCAATAAAAACGTTCTAAGCACACTAAAATGAAGCTGCTGAGCTAAAATTACTAGAAATTTAACATTGTTTTACTATGCGCGGAGCAATTTTATGTACACGCACCTACACGCGACTTTAAAGGCTGTAATCTGATTGGCTAATTTCTTACGGACACGGACAAAAGTTGAACTGAATTCAACTTGACTTCCGGACATCCGGACAGCCCTTACGGACACTTACGGACAAGTTCTTACGGACATTTGGACAACTGTGAATCAATCTACTTTTAGGCCGTGTTTACATTGAGCTTTTTTCAGCTGCTCGAGCAGCTGAAAGAAGCTGCAGCTTTTTTCCAGCTGCTCCAGCTTTTTTTCAGCTGCTCGAGCAGCTGAAAAAAAGCCGGAAATGGCGAAAAAAATCTGCAGCTTTTTTTCAGCTGCTCGAGCAGCTGAAAAAAAGCTCAATGTAAACACGGCCTAACGGACACGGACACGGACTCGGACACGGACAGCCCTTACGGACAACTATGAACCGGGCTTTAGTGTTAGTATGTGAATACGGGCCTTCATGTCTGCGTTTATAATTATTTTATTGTACAAAAATTTAACTCGATGACAAATGCCAAAGTCGGTTACCCTGAGTGTACCCTAATAAAATTGCCGGCGATATTTTAATAAATGTGTAGTCTAAATATGTGGTGTATAGTTAGCTAACGGCAGGCTTGCACTGGGTTTTTCTTGCCAAGTCGTAACGTAGAGGAAGCTTGGTGGTAGTAGTTATTGCGTTTTCGAGGTTTTTGTGATTTCTATGTAAACTTTGGATCAAGTGCAGTTGAAGGGTGGGATAGTGGATCTATTTCCTCCCCCCAACTGCATTTAACCCTAAACTTTGCGCCCAGAACTCAAGAATGATGCTTGAGCACGAATTTTTGGTATACTAATCATGTGAAGTTCAAAAGCCCCAGGCAATAGGCATGGCTCTTTTTTTCAAAATTTTACCTGTGGTGTTTGTACAGGATTTTATTTACTAAAAAATTTTCAGTGCGTTATTAAGCGCGTGTTATTATTAAGTGCGTCTGTAAACTAAGCGATTTTCTGAGGAGTTTGACTAGCAATTGAAAAAGAGAGAGAATGGGAGATGCAGGCGGGGGAATGGGTGAGAGGGGGCGGAGACCCCCCAAAATCGAAGAGCGGGGGGGGGGGTAGCTGCCCAAAACTTAGAAAAAATAGTCCTTTTTGCGAAATTTTTACAAAATTTTGCAAAATTTTTGGTATTTTTGGTCAATCAGGTGGGGACGGGGAGTGTCCCCAAAAAATGTAGCCGTAGATACTTCCTGGCCCCCAAAATTTTGACCCCATTACATGATGGGGATTTAGACTGGACGTGTTTGAAACCTTACCAACTTACAGCTCCAACAGGTAATCCTATGTTTCATTGCTGAGCTGTCACAGGAAAAGCAAGGATCTGAATTTTGGGTCAAATGCAGTTGGGGTTGGGGGGGGGGGAAATAGTGGACCTATTTTTTTAGTAGAGCACCTTGGGGGAAGCATTTTTGCTTCCCTATTTCGTTTTTTTGATTTTCTGAGATACGACCCCCCGAAATCTGAACCCTCAGGGCCTCAGTGAGGGACGTTTTGCAATTTTTTTCCGAAGCTCTTGTTTTTTCCGTTCTTATCGTGTCTGAATGGTGTCAGATTAGTGGTTACAATTTTTTAGAATCAAAACAAAGGCTATTTGGCCGGGTTCCTGCCGAGTTCCTGCCGTTCCTACCGGGGGGGGGGGGGTGCCATCTTGCTATGGGGTCCAAATTTTTATCTGAGGAGGTGGCCAAAACGCTGTGGGGGGGGTCGCTTAGGGGCAGTGGCGTATCCACGATTTTGCAAAGAGGGGACTGACTGACATGACTCACCGATCACCAGGGGGGGGGGGGGGTGGGGGGGGGCGGAGCAACGCACCAACTTAAAGGGGGGGGGGGCTGCAGCACAACGTGCCTTTTTGGCTGAAAACTTTTCAACCTTTGTCTACCGTGGGGGGGGGGGGGGTTTATGCGACACAAATTTTCAATATCCGAGGGGGGCCCAAATCGCTGAGTGTGGGGCCAAAATCGCTGAGGGTGGGGGCCCTGGCTCCTCGCCCCCCCCCCTCGCTACGCCACTGGGCTGCAGCACACAGAGCCCCACCTAAATACGCCACTGTTAGAGGGCTCTGGCACTGGCCCCACGCCCCCCCCTCGCTACGCCAACGCCACTGCTTCTTTGGATTTAAAGCAATACCCAAGAATATTGGCTTATTTCGATTATTGCCAAGCTTAGTAAACTGAACTGCCTGGCGCCTGGCGGATTCATTACGAACCATAATCGGGGCTTTATAAACATTCGGGATTAATCATTTTGGTTACTTGTTAGTTGATTCGACTTATATATTGTGTTTTTTGTAATTTCATGGCTTTGTGATTTTGTTCATTATTTAGGACCCCACCATCCTGCTCCCTTGCTTCATGAAAATTTTCAGAAGCCTTCACTTAATTTTGGCCTCTGCTTTGGAACAGGTTCAAGCGTTTTTTTATTTTATTGGTCCTAGTTTAGGATATTATTTGTGAAATTGTCGAAACTCAGAAGCAGGCCTTCCTCGTGGTCGATTTTATATTGTAAATATATAACTTGTTGCGTAGACGAATCCTTTTTATGCTGTATTCTTTTAATCTTCATTGATATAGCAGGCGGGGAAAATAAAACCCGCATTTTCATATTTCGTCATGTAGCTCATAGACTATACGTTTTCACGGGAAACCAAAAAAATCTGTCGTAGGCCTAACCTTGCTCTAAACGCTGGGACCGGTTTCATTTCGCTATCTCTTACCGTTTTTTGGCGGGAAGCCAAAAACTTGCCGGGGAAAAAAACCCATTTGGGGGAAAAAAAACCCATGTGGGGGAAAAAAACCCACCCCATAAATCACCCGAAAAGTGTGTTAGCGGTAGTTTTTCAACGCTATGGCACGTATTCGGAGTAGTAGAGGCCACTGATGCCAAAACTATACGCAGATTTGCTATGGGGCCTCAGATACACAAGTTTGAAAACTGCCCCTTCGCAGCCCATTATAAAATTTTGAATTTTCAGATTTGAAAACAAAACACCTTAATTTCACTTGAAAACGTTGAAAACAACTAAAAAGTTGCGATAACGCTTCAAATGCACGCAAAATATGCACTTTATGGCTACATTTTACGCCATCGACCCTAGGTGGGGGGTACCGTCAGTGGGTGTGACTGGTCGTGACAGCCATATTTTAATTTTATTCGGTTATTTGGTGTTTAAACAAGAGAAATTAACAGATTATAATTAAAAACATACAAAAAACTGGCAATAGTAGCAGAGAATACTACTTGCCGCTGCAAAAGGACCTCAAAATGACAAAGTCCGACTATTAGGCCCGTATTCCAGAATTCGATCAAGAACGTGTCAGTTTGCGCATTTGTGATAATAATAAACGTCTTTTTGCACTACCATGAGTCTTCTGGGGTAGCTACTAGGTTTTTCGACGTCACCAGAACATTTTAAAAAAGTGGGTTTTTTTTCCCCCACATGGGTTTGGGGGTTTTTACCTGTGTTTTCAGTTTTTTATATACTATCTAGACAGAATACAGAACCATAACTATACAAATATAGAATTAAAACAATTCCCGCCAAAAAAACTACACACAGGTAAGACCAAATATATGTATTAGTGACTATTTTTTACCATATTGGGAGTACTTTTGTGTTTTTTTTTGGCTTGTGAAGTTCTTGTGTGGCATTTTATGTTCTGCATGTTGAGAACGATAGAGGGTGGCGAAGTGACGAGAGCGGGGGCTGATTTGTTTGGATTTTGCTTTCTTTTGGGCAGTTTTTTGTCAAGAGCCGATGAAAAACCCTGCCCAGCGCGAAACAAACCCCCACCACACTGTGTGGCTACCGGGTTGGGCTGACGGCGGAAGGGGGGCCAACTTTTAGGGGTTAGGATCCTCCCCCCCAAAACGATTAACGACCAAAGATTTTTATAGTCGTGGTGGTGCATAACTTATTCCCGCGCTTCCATTAACGTAAGAGCATGAGACGTCACCAACTCATTATAGCGGCGGGGAAAAAACCACCCCATTTTTTGGGAAACTACCCCAGTCGGACGGCGGGCGCATGCAGCGTATAGTACGTCCCGAGGAAACGTATAAAAGCGGTATCCAAAGGGGTCTCGCTGGTGAGCAAAAATCAATCCCCCATTTTTGACCGCAGGCTCCAAGGGAAGGTGAATGAGTCTGATTTTCCTCAGCACTTAGAGATGAGTCTGTTTTTGTGTTTCCTTCCTCTTTTGACGCGTGGCGGTTCTTCTTTCGTTGGGGGGCGTGAGATTGGGAGTTTGTGGTGGAAAAAAACCCTTTGATGTTTTCGTGGTGAAAAGGAGTGCTGAGCTCTGGTGTGCAGAGTTTTTGCGACTGAGTTCTTGATCGTTCTCGGAAGAGGGCCTTGTGGACTTTGTTTTTGAGGTCCTTTTGCGCGGCAGTGTTTCTCTGCTTTTGCCGTTTTTTGTTGTTTTTTTTTCTGTTTTTGTTTAAAATAGAATATTTTGGCTGTTCCGACAGTCCCCCTGACGGTACCCCCCCCGAGGGTCGATGGCGTTGTGCTAGTGCTTTTGCGTGCTTCTGAAGCGTTTCGCTTTTTGTTGTTTTCGTTTTCGTGAATTGGTGTTTTGTTTTCTCTGATTTTTTTTGGGCTGCGAAGGGGCAGTTTTCCTTGTGTTCTGAGGCCCCTAGCATCTGCGTTGTTTTGGCTCGTGGCCTCGACGTTTGTGCCTAGCGTTGAAACTCCGCTCCTTTTCGGGTGATTTCTGGGGCCTGTTTTTTCCCCCCTGGGTTTTCTTTCCCCCTGGGTTTTTTTCCCCGGAAGTTTTGGCTTCCCGCAACGGTAGAGATAGCGATGAACGGTCCCTGTTTGAGCGGTTGGCCTGGTTTTTTTGGTTTCCCGTGAAGTTGTCTTGGCTCTGGATTGATGCGGGTTTTTTTTCCCCGCCTGCTATATCAATGAAGATTAAAAGAATACAGCATAAAAAGGATTCGTCTACGCAACAAGTTATATATTTACAATATAAAATCGACCACGAGGAAGGCCTGCTTCTGAGTTTCGACAATTTCACAAATAATATCCTAAACTAGGACCAAGAAAAGAAAAAAACGCTGAAAACCGTCCAAAGCAGAGGCCAAAATCAAAGTGAAGGCTTCTGAAAATTTTCATGAAGCAAGGGAGCAGGATGGTGGGGTCCTAAAATAATGAACAAAATCACAAAGCCATGAAATTACAAAAAACACAATATATAAGTCGTAATCAACGAACAAGTAACCAAAATGATTAATCCCGAATGTTTATAAAGCCCCGATTATGGTTCGTAATGAATCCGCCAGGCGCCAGGCAGTTCAGTTTACTAAGCTTGGCAATAATCGAAATAAGCCAATATTCTTGGGTATTGCTTTAAATCCAAAGAAGCAGTGGCGTTGGCGTAGCGAGGGGGGGGCGTGGGGCCAGTGCCAGAGCCCTCTAACAGTGGCGTAGTTAGGTGGGGCTCTGTGTGCTGCAGCCCAGTGGCGTAGCGGAGGGGGGGGCGAGGAGCCAGGGCCCCCACCCTCAGCGATTTTGGCCCCACACTCAGCGATTTGGGCCCCCCTCGGATATAGAAAATTTGAGTCGCATAAACCCCCCCCCCCCCCCCACGGTAGACAAAGGTTGAAAAGTTTTCATCCAAAAAGGCACTTTGTGCTGCCGCCCCCCCCCCCCTTTAAGTTGGTGCGTTGCTCCGCCCCCCCCCACCCCCCCCCCCCCCCTGGTGATCGGTGAGTCATGTCAGTCAGTCCCCTCTTTGCAAAATCGTGGATACGCCACTGCCCCTAAGCGACCCCCCACAGCTTTTTTGCCACCAACTAAGTTAAAAATTTTTACCCCATAGCAAGATGGCACCCCCCCCCCCCCCCCCGGTAGGAACGGCAGGAACTCGGCAGGAACCCGGCCAAATAGCCTTTGTTTTGATTCTAAAAAATTGTAACCACTAATCTGACACCATTCAGACACGATAAGAACGGAAAAAACAAGAGCTTCGGAAAAAAATTGTAAAACGTCCCCTCACTGAGGCCCTGAGGGTTCAGATTTCGGGGGGTCGTATCTCAGAAAATCAAAAAAACGAAATAGGGAAGCAAAAATGCTTCCCCCAAGGTGCTCTACTAAAAAAATAGGTCCACTATTTCCCCCCCCCCCAACCCCAACTGCATTTGACCCAAAATTCAGATCCTTGCTTTTCCTGTGACAGCTCAGCAATGAAACATAGGATTACCTGTTGGATCTGCAAGTTGGTAAGGTTTCAAACACGTCCAGTCTAATCCCCATCATGTAATGGGGTCAAAATTTGGGGGCCAGGAAAAAGGTACTTCTAACAGGCTACATTTTTTGGGGATTCTCCCGTCCCCACCTGATTAACCTGAAATACCAGGAAAATTTTGCAAAATTTTGTAAAAATTTCGCAAAAAGGACTATTTTTTCTAAGTTTTGGGCAGCTAACCCCCCCCCCGCGCTTCGATTTTTGGGGGTCTCCGCCCCCTCTCACCCATTCCCCCGCCTGCATGTCCCATTCTCTCTCTCTTTTTCAATTGCTAGTCAAACTCCTCAGAAAATCGCTTAGTTTACAGACGCACTTAATAATAACACGCGCTTAATAACGCACTGAAAATTTTTTAGTAAATAAAATCCTGTACAAACACCACAGGTAAAATTTTGAAAAAAAGAGCCATGCCTATTGCCTGGGGCTTTTGAACTTCACATGATTAGTATACCAAAAATTCGTGCTCAAGCATCATTCTTGAGTTCTGGGCGCAAAGTTTAGGGTTAAATGCAGTTGGGGGGGAGGAAATAGATCTACTATCCCACCCTTCAACTTGATCCAAAGTTTACATAGAAATCACAAAAACCTCGAAAACGCAATAACTACTACCACCAAGCTACCTGTAGTCACGACTTGGCAAGAAAAACCCAGTGCAAGCCTGTCGGTAGCTAACTATACAACACATATTTAGACTACACATTTATTAAAATATCGCCGGCAATTTTATTAGGGTACACTCAGGGTAACCGACTTTGGCATTTGTCATCGAGTTAAATTTTTGTACAATGAAATAATTATAAACGCAGACATGAAGGCCCGTATTCACATACTAACACTAAAGCCCGGTTCATAGTTGTCCGTAAGGGCTGTCCGTGACCGAGTCCGTGTCCGTGTCCGTTAGGCCGTGTTTACATTGAGCTTTTTTTCAGCTGCTCGAGCAGCTGAAAAAAAGCTGCAGATTTTTTTCGCCATTTCCGGCTTTTTTTGAGCTGGTCGTGCAGCTGAAAAAAAGCTGGAGCAGCTGGAAAAAAGCTGCAGCTTCTTTCAGCTGCTCGAGCAGCTGAAAAAAGCTCAATGTAAACACGGCCTAAAAGTAGATTGATTCACAGTTGTCCAAATGTTCGTAAGAACTTGTCCGTAAGTGTCCGTAAGGGCTGTCCGGATGTCCGGAGGTCAAGTTGAATTCAGTTCAACTTTTGTCCGTGTCCGTAAGAAAAATTAGCCAATCAGATTACAGCCTTTAAAGTCGCGTGTAGGTGCGTGTACATAAAATTGCTCCGCGCATAGTAAAACAATGTTAAATTTCTAGTAATTTTAGCTCAGCAGCTTCATTTTAGTGTGCTTAGAACGTTTTTATTGATTTTTTGAAACTTGCATTCTACTACACTTGGTACACTGCAGAATGTGTAGGCGTTATTTTATGCGCATACGCACTGTCCGCCGAGTGTCCGTAAAAGTACGAATTAATGCTGCTTACGGACACGGACACGGACAAATGTTACGGACAACCTTCCGGACACGGACACGTACTCGGACACGGACAACTACGGACCTTTCCGGACTACTTGCTCTGCGCGTGGCGGGTCCGTGGCCGTGTTCGGGGTATCGGAAAAAGAGACCTATGTTTCGGTGGGCATCGGGAGGAGACTCCCCCAGGTGGCTGCCGGGCCGGCCTGACCGGTGTTTCAATGTTGCGTTAGCGGTGTTTCATACTTCTACTCTAAGCATCTAGCTTAAGCCCGGTTCATACTTCGTGTTTTGTGTTTTGTGTTTTTGTGTTTTGTGCTTTGTGTTTTTGCCCAGTGTTTTGTGCTTTTCTGTTCATCTCCCAAATTTGTGTTTTCGTCTGTGCTTTTGTGTTTTGTGTTTTGTGCTTTTGATCCTGTGTTTTCAGACATGAAAATTTTGTGTTTTTGGAAACATGTTGAACATTTGTGTTTTGTGCTTTTTCAGAGTGATTTTGTGTTTTAGTGCTTTTGTGCTCAGCACAATCCAGTTTATACTCAAAAGCACAAAACCACAAAACACACGTCACGTGTTTTTTTACCAATCGGAATAAATTGTCAAATATAAAAGATTCAGTCCTTTAATTAAAAAAATTGTTTGTTACATTGTGTTATTAGTCAAGTCTAATGTCTTATTTTCACTTAATCAGTTTGACATTATATTTCTTCTTTATATATTTTGTATTTTCTCTCAGTACTTAATTTGCTTAATTTGCTTTAGATTATGGATCCGGAATTATGGCCTGTATTTGCTGCCGCTTTTGCTTACATACAAAGTATGTAGTTGCAAAGCGACGTCGACGCCGACAGCGAAGATTTTCAGTCCACCCCATTAATTCTCTACGCCCAAAATTTGGACATTACTATACCCTAGTCCAACACTTGCGCTTGTATCCAGACAAATTTTTTCAATATTTCCGAATGAGTAGTCTACGATTTGATGAACTTTGCACGCTGATTAGGCCGTACATCGCAAAACGCGATACGGCTATGGTTCCAGTGTCACTTCCTGAACGTCTAGCAATCAAGCTTAGATATTTAGCGTCGGGAAGCTCACAGCAAGACGTGGCCATCAATTTTCGGATTGGAAAAGCTACAGCTTCGGGCATAATTACTGAGACTCTGCAGGCTCTGTGGTTGGCTTTATCTCCAGTATACTTGAAGGTAAACTTGAGTATTATTTTTATTCATTAAAAATTAAAATTAAGTGAACGTTTATTATTGTCAATCTTCATGTTTTTTGTGTTCTTACTGTAATTTTGCATACATTTTCTTATAAAAGGTCATACTTTGCTACGAAGAACACTGAACTTCGAGCTTACAGAAGTTTTAGAAGAGGTCCTCCACTATATAACGAACTTTATTTTCAGCCGCCAGACCAACTTTGTTTGTTTGTTTCGAGATTTCTTTCTCAAAATCGCCATCTGTCCTCTTTTTCTTGAAAGGGCGTTGCTAAAATTATAATAAAAAAACTAAAGCATATGACTTATATGTTAATTTATGTATTTTAGAAGCCTGAACTTGCCGGATCTTCCTTTTACAACTACAAAGGAAGTCATTCAGTGGTTCTATTAGCCATCGCCGATGCTGATTATAACTTTATTCTCGTTGACATTGGACAGTCCGGCCGTACTAGTGATGGGGGCACGTTTTCTTCATCTAACTTTGGACAAGCTCTGGAGGAAGGAACGCTTCAATTACCCTTGAGGAGACCCCTACCTGGTACTGACACACTTGCTGATTTTGTGCTTGTGGCCGATGAAGCATTTCCCTTGCGCACATACATGATGCGCCCATACCCAGGTCGCTCGCTCACTCGTGATCAACAAATTTACAACTACAGGCTGTCCCGAGCTAGGAGAGTTGTTGAGAACGCGTTTGGCATTTTAGTGGCGCGTTGGCGAATATTTCGACAGCCCATCATTGCTTCGTTGGAAAAAGTTGAGCTAATCATTAAAGCTGCAGTATGCCTCCATAATTATTGCAAACTGAACGATGGTCGATTGTATTGTCCCGTTGGCTATTACAATCGGGAAGACGAGCGGGGAGAGGTTGAGCCTGGAGACTGGCGGCTTGAGGCAGAAGCAGCAAGCTTTCAGGACTGCGGTCGTTTCGGGGCTAATACTTACAGTAAAAAGGCAGCGGAGGCAAGAGAACAGTTCAAAAACTTTTTTGTTGGTCAAGCAGGTTCTGTGCCATGGCAGTATGACATGATTAATCGTGGACGACTCATTCGCTAAAAACTAGTCTATTTTTTGTTTGATGTTATTGCGAATATCGAACTTCTGAAATATGTTAGTTATTTGTTATTTTCTTTTCTGATTTGTGAAACTGTAATAAATGATCGTTGAGTATTTGAGTATTTATGAATATACTTACTGATGAGGATGACGGTCCGAAATTAACTGATAATGGAGAGGGAGTGGACTGCAAGATTTCATCAACATCAAAATCAGGCGTTGCAGTGGCACCAGCAGCGTCGTTGTTATCTGGTTCCTCGTCTGCCAGCACACTTTCTACTGGACTGGGAGTAGGTGCAGGGTAGTTGCTAGCTGTGCTGAAATAAAAATACAGTTACCAGTGAGGTCTCAAAGTCGAAAAAATGACGTTTAAAAAACCTATTCACATTCGATAATTTTGCCACAATTATCAACCCGTTTGTCTAGTTTGTTTAAAACGGCTAAAAGGACATATGTTGTAGTTTATGCACACAAAATTTAGTGTAAATTGCTTGAGTGGTTGGTAAAAATTTAGAAAAAAAATTGTGCTTCGACACGTTATGTGTACATCACAAGCTGGCCAGTTTGATATCTGGCTTGATTTTTTGAACCCGAGATTTGAACCTTGACATGTCGGGCGAAGTCGACAGCGCTAACCACTACACCACAGCTTCCAAGTCTCATATACATAGGTTGACCATTATCTACGACCATCAGTAGAGGATTAAAAGTCAAAATAGGTTATGTGGGGAAGCAGCTAAACTAAATCAATTTAGCTTACGAGCGGGTGAGCAAATGATCCTTAATGAAGGATATGGAATTATACAGCGGCCATGTAATTTTCTTCGGGGGTCCAGCGTCACCACTGTGATGTGAAGAAGCGCGTCGGACACGAATAAAGTAACCTCGTAGGTACTTCCAGCGCTTCTCACACCAATCAGCTAAAAAATAAGTGAACAAACAGTAAATTTGCACATACGAATTCAGCTATTTTTGAGCAAATAAAAGCGCAAAAGATTGAGACGTCCGCACAATCTGAACGGCAGAACGCTGCTCGATTTGTGTGTTGTGGATTAAAGTATGAACCATCTATTTAAAAGGTTTCTCAAATAAGCGAACATTCGCATAAAAATTACTTGAGAGATAAATATAAAAACTTTAACTAAATTTTAATTAAAATAACATATAAAAAAATTTCTAATTTCAACTTACCACTTCGATCAATTTCGGAGGAAATTTCTGCCCAAGCGTTTTTCATGGCAGTATTGTCAGCATGTAATTTATTTTTTAAATCATAAATAAAAGCTCGTTTTCTGACGGCCTCTATTAGAAGTTCGTCAATTTTCAGATCTTCTTCAGACATCCTGGAGTTGTGATTATTTAACACAAATCAATCTTAAAATGTAAACAAAAACAACAGTATAATACTAAAAAACTTAAAAAATTAAAAAATTATAAAATACTGTCTGAAAAATTTTTAAAAAGTTCTAAACAAACTGAAATTTTGAAGACATAAAAAATTTTCTAATTTAAAAATATAATATTGTAGAAAACAGTACGAGAAGAAATACTTAATTTTGATTGGATAAACACAAAACACATTTTAAAAACATGAACATTGTTCATGTTTCGAAAACACACCCAAAGCACACCGAAAACACAAAAGCACAAATCAAAAACACAAAACACAAAGGACAAAGTATGAACCGAAAAACACAAAAGACAAAAGCACAAAACACGAAAACACAAAAACACGAAGTATAAACTGCAAAAGCACAAAAGCACAATTCAAAAACACAAAACACAAAAGCACAAAGTATGAACCGGAGAACACAAAACACTAAAACACAAAACACAAAACACGAAGTATGAACCGAGAAAGCACAAAACACAAAACACAAAAACACGAAAACACAAAAACACAAAACACGAAACACGAAGTATGAACCGGGCTTTACTAAAACTGCCGTGTAATGCCATTCAGTGTGAAATAAATTGGATTGCATAGTAGTAACCCAATGAAAAGTAAAACGCAAGTGAATTGCAAATATAAGTATAAGTAGTATAATATTACTTATATATTGTAAAAGTATATTAAATATTATAATATATTATAAGCGTTGACGCCATGTGAAGAAGTTTTTAGAGTTCTGCAATATCGTATGAGTACTTTAACATTCACGTGAAGTTTGCTATATTTTACCACATACATATAATGCAAAACTTTGATTGCGCTCTGGATTCCCAATGCCTTGATTTGCTGATAAAATCCTCATGAGTTCTTGCGTTTTTTAAATGTATTTCAAGTGTTTAGCTTAAAAATGTGAATTAAGTATCACCAATTTCTGCCATTTGTGGGCCTTAAAGCTTAGAATTAGTACATGTGTACATAAGTGAGAATAATGGCGCGTTTAATATGACTTGCAATTTATTTTTTGCAGAATTTTTAGCCGCATTATTTTGCATTCAGAAAAGCAATGCAATGCGTTTTTGGGCTGCAGCATGTCTAGGATTTGCATGAAATGTTTGACAGTGCAGTTACTTCTAGCCATGCACAATATGTTTGTTGATGAAAACAAATTATGTAAGATTTAAACATTTATTTTTACTTTACTTTAAGCATGTTGTTTTCAGTAATGTTGTGTTTGTGTGTGTACAGAGCTACAGTAATTAACGCGTGTAATTAACTCGGAAATGCTAACGAGTATTGTCACTTGTATCAACTGTTCCGATTACAGTTGAGCAGTTTTACATAATTTAGATAATAATTTTGACACAGACGACATGACCTAGGTTTACAGTATTTAACATGAGTAAAAGGTCCAATCTGATTTAAAAAATCTATCAGGTGAACGCAAAACTTATGTGAATGCAACACTGAAACTAAAAGAACTATCAGTTTCAGACGTGATAAAAATATTACAGACTTGATAGAGATTTCAATTATGTGTGGATATCTACAACAAAAACATAAACACGGAACTGAGTTTTAGCAGCTGACATTAAAACTATTTATTATCGTGTCGAACTTTTACTCTTATTTTAAGCTCACTTCAAATAATTCGTTTTCCTTGATTTTAGCGTTGCCTTCATTAAGGACCCAGAATGGCGGAACATCTACAAGTGGCCAATCATCAACATTCGTCAAACGCAAACACCACAAGGATTTGTCTGCTTGTTCAGCTTCAGGAAATGCCAAATGTGCTAAATATATATTTAAAGTTTACGTGCAGTTGACGCCTCTTTGAAAACAACCGCTACAGCAAGTAAAATACAAGCCAACTAAGCCAAATACGTAATTCTTGCTGACGCTCTTCTTCGGAAATTCAAAGAGTACAACGTTTGTAAGAACTTTGTTCATTGCATTGCTACCGGTCTACGTATTTTTGTTGAAACAAGCAGGAAATTAACACGACGTTTATCAAAAAGTAGTTACTCTTCAAAACTTTAACGAATACAAAGAACACGTTAACATGAGCTCCGACGTGTTTTTGGAGGCGGTGTGCTTTTATGTAGTGATAGGGGTGGAACATCCAAAGGCTGAAATTTAGCAAAAAACATGTTCATAATAGGATCCTGGCAAAAAAACGCTGAGGCAAAACTAAAAATCTAGCTGTGCGATAAGAATAAACTCACAGCATCTTAGTGCATAAATGCAACTAGGACAGATGCTGTTGTTATTGGTTATACGATGGCCATTAGTTTGCATAAATATTTCTCACACTCAATCATGTAAACTTTTTCACAGTAGCAGTAGCAGCGTAGCTGATGGCAACAGTAGTGTAGCAATTAGTAGCGGCAGGTAGTTGATGCTGCAATAATTTTGATGTCGTGGTGGTGTGACGGCCTGCTACGGACTTCATTTTGAAAACATTTAACATTACCTATTTTATGAATTTCTTGAACTTCCAGAATTGAAGTTTCTTAAACTAAATACTTCAATATAATTTTACATACCTAACTAGGGCGCGTTGATTCGCATAGATGCACTAATAGCGCGCCATAGTTAACTTACATCCTATTTTTACAACTAGGAATTTTTTCCCAACTGTAGAGCAGTTAGTTGGGTTGGTGGTTTTTGAACTGGGCGGTCTCTATGCTGTGAACAGAACTGATCTTCTTCTCTTACGTATGTTTGTTGTCGTGTGCGTAAATTTACTGCTATCTTCCAAATGAGGCACTTTGCTCCTGCATAGAGATTATGTCATTGACGTAAATCCAATGTCTACTTCCGAGTGAGGCCCAGTCTATGCTATAATAAACAGCTACTTTTTTGCTGGCGGTCACATTATGGCGAGGCGGCCAGAATCTATCTAGTAGTGCTGCAGACGTAAACCCTACGAATTATGCCAATGGATTGCACCCCTCCGCCAACGAAGCCGAAATCTGACATGGGACCCAACGCTACCTCTCATCTCATTACGCCGTCAGTGGATACGTCGGAACTTAATTGGAATCCGCTGCAGCAGCTAATTCAATTTACCAGGACCGTGCCAACATTATAATTTTATTGAAAAATTGCGGGTTTCTTTCAGAAAAAATTGGCAGATTAAGAGATGATTTTTATGACTACGTCAAAACTATACAACGTAACCTCTCCTGGATCCAGAAAAATCCAGACGCTACATCGGATGAAGAGTTAGAAAATAAACGAGCAGACGTTGACTGCATTTTAGCCTACTGCGATGGCCGATAGAATATACGTCCCGCGTGACATTCTAACCTCCTTTGCCGGAAAACCAGAGGAGCGCATCAAAGACTGGTTTATAACATTATAATGTCGGCAGCCAAGGGGTATGATGACGCTCAGAAGGCAAAACTAGTGGCAGTTTATTTACGTGCACTTGCTTGGAGAAAATATTTAGATCTGCTTCCCGAAGCGAAAACGGAATATCAACAACTGAATGCCCAATTGGAATCAAACTTTGATTGACAAAAAGCGGAGATGCTTGTCAGTCTCAATCTGATGGTCTTTCCATAGCGCTGCAGTGAGAGGGTACATAATTTTTTCTACAAATTGCAACAATTGGCTGACGACGGCTACCCTAACCTGGATCATAGCGCAGCAAACTGCTTACTTTTCCGCAGCTTCGTCTCCAGTTTGCACCCATATTATTAGCACGCCCTGGTACCGCATAACCCCATTTCAATTTCAACGAAGCAGTGATGAAAGCGGAGCAACTAGAAGCCTTGAAATCTGCGAATCCGTTGTCGAACCAAATCCAAGCACCGGTTAATATCCAACTTCGCTCAACCACCAAGGTAAATTTGGTGAGTCGTGTGCCCACTAGGAAGCAGAAGACACGACAAAATTTAAAAAACTTGCAGGACCAGATGCGTCGGCTCAATGACCGAATCGAATGCGATAGCCGGAACCAACGACGGTTTTCAGAAACACCAGCTTGGGATAAGAGGCCACCTTTACGGCCCAAGCATACTAGACCCCAGTTTACAATAGATGGGCGACCAGTGTGCCACAGATGTGGTAAACCCAAAAAAATACGTTGCTACATGCAGACCACCAGACCCAACCAACACGATATGGTGCCCTAGTCGTACCAAACCAAGAAACAACAGGCCACCATTAGCAAGCTACCGGAGTGGCCCATCAAGACCTCAGCCAGGTGGTGTAAGGGGAACCCGCAAAAGAATCAGTGCTCTAACAGCTGAAACTGATAGGTTCCCAATTCCTGACGACGAAAAATCGCCGCCGGAAGCAACCGCTGCTAACAGTACACTCTTGAATGTGCTTTGGACAAAATGAATACACTCTTGACAGTAAATTGTAAAAGCAATTGTTTACAGAAGAATGGGCACCTTATTTACTATACATATTGCTATTATTATTATTATTATTATTATGCCGCTATATAATCATTTTCAGTATATCGGTTTACACTCTTATTATATTCGTTTATATAGACTATATACTACATTGTGTTGACCATTGCTTATTGCTATTTTTAATTTGTTGCACTGATTGATACCCTGATAAACTACAATTACTCCTGGCTTAGCCTTAGGTGACGAGTTAAAATGCATATTCATATTGAACGTTATTAGCACAATGTTATAAGTAGTATCTTTCCCCTTTGTATCTTATTAGTAGTTTGTCCATTTCTGCATCAAATGACTATTTATCAAATCATGGAAAATTACAAAGTTCAAATACCGCCAAATTAATATTTCTGGACCGATTTTGCCCACTTTCTCCGTACGACCAGTCCTGCAATAACAACGATTAATGGAAAATTAATGAGCGCAGATAACGTAAAATTTATAATTATTGCGGACTTTTATTAAACTAAAGAGCAGACAGTCCAACTTATTGTGAACTTCCATTATCTCAAGTTTGGTCTCCTACAATTTCAATTAATTTCAAATTATTTTCTGTGTTTCGTTATTTGTCACACTTTGCTTGAGTTTCTATTAATTTTAATTTGCTCTGTTGCGACTGAATTTATTCGTCTACGAACATTTCTGACTATTTTGCCCATTATATACAACTTTACTTATATATACTGTATTACTCAATTATTGATATTACACTTGTGCTCGCTCTCTATTCTCTATACTTACACTTGCCTGAAAAACTGATTATCCAAACGCGTTGTGGTACCTGCAGCGTGGGCAACTACATTGCCTTCGCGCCGGGGACAAGGGGTGCTACCGCGGTGGAGGACTTTTGCGACAGTTGTAATTAATACCTCAGCGAGAAAAGTTGAAGTGGTCCAAGTGAAGTTTTGTGACCTTTGCTAACCTTTTGATCTAGCACGTATGCGCAAGCACGTAGTCTGCAAGCTAAATTCCTAAGCACGTATGTATTTACGCGTATCCAAAGAGCAGTGACCCTAGCTTGACTTCATTGGAACATTTTTCTACACGATACTGACACGAACACTCGAAGTCACTCGCACAGGCACGCAGTGCACTATCTGCAGGTATAGGTCAGGACTGTAGGTGTAGCTCTTCGAACATGGCACAGGGGCAATAATTATACTTTTTCTAGTCTTGAATTTTCCAAAAGACATGCTAATTTGATGAGAAAATTGTTATGCTCAGATACTATTCATTGGATTAGGAAAGTATGGCGGGACTACGTTGAATCTACACTACCAATTTGAAGCTTCATGAAACTTTAAGTGGATCAAAACCGGAATTACAATTATACAACTTTTTTTGCATATGCAAATCTTGTTGGCATCGCAATGCCGACAGGTCTTTACGCTGCTTCTTGCAGCGTACTTCGTGTACGTTTCGACATTTTCATGATTGATTGACAATTTCATTACTACCGCCATTGATTTTGTTAAAAAATTTCTAGAGTTAAATCCCGGTTTTATGTTTTAATTTCCCATTTAAATTGCATGCCAGCTAACATGAAATCTGGTTGAAGGAAGCATAAAATCAAATGTTTGCGATTTGTTGCAATCCAGTTGCAACGATTTTTTTGATGAAAACTGAAAGCTCAATAGTATCTTGTCTAAGTATCAATTTAATTGTTATTTTGCCTAACTATCGTCTGCGATTGTCAGAATTCCTGAAGAGGAACTATACATAAACTCGAGGTTCAATTTTACTCCTTCAATTTGTTGTAAAATACAAAGTAACTTTCTGTCCGAACTTACCATCTTATGCCTTGCACGACAACTATTTGAAAAACTCGTGACTAAACTTTTTAATACCAATTTATAATTTTGAATAACATGTCTAATCAGTTGCGCAGTCAAAAAATCTTCTGATACTAAGGGTCTTATCCAAAATTGGATTTAGCGGATTAGGTTTCACTTTTTTTCGTCAATAACGCAGCGTCAATCAAACGTAATTTACTGAAACTTGGCATACACAGAAATAATGTTCGTATTCCTTGTAGGACTAAATTTTAGCCGGTTATTTTTATTTTGTGCTGTGTAATTAGCAAAATTAATTTAAATCTGATCCGTTAAATCCAATTTTTGATAAGATTTTATCTTTTAGGTGTAGATGCTAGGTTATCAATAGTCAAAAATGGGAACGAACGCGTGTAAGTGAAATCAAAATAGCACTTTTTGTGCTACTAGCGCTTTTTTATGCGCTATAAGCGCTATAAGCGCTATGAAAACTGCTATATGCGCCATTTGCGCTATAGCGCTTTTTGAGAGTGCTATATGCGCTATTTGCGCTATCGAAGGTGCTATATGCTCTATTTGCGCTATAGCGCTTTTTGGGGGTGCTATATGCGCTATTTGCGCTATATGCGCTATCGAAGGTGCTATATGCGCTATTTCCGCTATAGCGCTTTTTGGGAGTGCTATATGCGCTATATGCGCTATCGAAGGTGCTATATGCGCTATAGCGCTTTTTGGTAGTGCTATATGCGCGATTTGCGCTATATGCGATATCGAAGGTGCTATATGCGCTATTTGCGCTATATGCGCTATCGAAGGTGCTATATGCGCTATTTGCGCTATTTAGGCGCTATTTTGTGCTATTGGCTAATTTATTGAAAGTTTTGTACTTTTTAGTGAGTATACGGTCCCTCAATAAATTATAATAATGTTGAAATTATTTTTAAATTTTTTGTTTGTGTTCTGGGCCCGATTTATCGAAACATCAAATGTTCGTCGTTGAAAATGTTCGTCGTTGAAAAACCAAATGTTCGTCGTTGAAAAACAAATGTTCGTCGGTGAAAAACAAATGTTCGTCGTTGAAAAACAAATGTTCGTCGTTGAAAGTTCGTCGTTGAAATTGTTCGTCGTTGAAAAAATTTTCAACGACGAACATTTCAACGGAGCTCAAGACATCCGTTGAAATGTTCGCCGTTGAAAATTTTTCAACGACGAACATTTGTTTTTCAACGACGAACATTTGCTTTTCAACGACGAACATTTGTTTTTCAACGACGAACATTTGTGTTTTCAACGACGAACATTTTCAACGACGAACATTTGATTTTTCAACGACGAACATTTGTTTTTCAACGACGAACATTTGTTTTTCAATGACGAACATTTGTTTTTCAACGACGAACATTTGTTATGTTCGTCGTTGAAAATGTTTCGATCAATCCAAAATTTTCAACGACGAACATTTTCAACGACGAACACTTTGCTTCGATAAGTCGGGCCCTGCTGGTCGACGATATAAAAAAATAGCGCATATAGCAAAGCGGTAACGCATCAAAGTGCTATAAGTGCTACTTTTTTCATAGATTTAAAAATTGCGCTTGTAGCACCTGAGGGTGCTATTTGCGCTATTTAGGCGCTTGGACGCTGCTTGGACTTGATTATTATTATATTATTATGATTATTAACTTATTATTGCCTTAAACTAATTTCTCGTTCTTTTCCTGCTTAACAAGTAAGTTGTATATGTTTTTTGGTTATTTCCTTTAATGATCTGTTTTTAGTAAAATATTAATATGCTGGAGAATACTTTATTTAGTTAACGTTACGCGTATTTGGTATTTCTAAAATTTAGAATTTGGAATCAGTAAGTATATCTTGAGTAATAAATCATGTTGGAAAATTGCCTGCAATTTATACTAATAGCAGCGAAGGTTGTAAAGCGCTACAAACCCAACGCCGAGGGGTAGGGGGGGTGGGCGCCTACTGAAGCTTCTTACCCTTCTAGGGTTTCATTTTGCGTATCCAATAGGAGTGCAGAATGGAAAGTCATGTAAAGTAATTGCCTACAATTTTGACTAATAGGAGCGAGGGATGGAAAGTCCTACAAACCCAAAATTATCGGTAATTTAGCCTATAGCATAAAATAGCGCCTAAATAGCGCAAATAGCACACTCACGTGGAATTAGCGCTATTTTTAAGCCATTGAAAAAAATTGCGCTTATAGCACTTTGATGCGCTGTCGTTTTGCTATATGCGCTATTTTTTTATATCATCGACCAGAAGACAGACCAAAATTTAAATATAATTTTTAAATTATTTTTTTTAAAGAGGGATTGTATCCGTAGTAAAAAGTAGAAAAAATTTCATTAAATTAGCCAATAGCACAAAATGGCGCCTAAATAGCGCAAATAGCACCTGTCGTAGCGTGTCGCAAGTAGCGGGGGGGGACGTTTTTGAGCTGGACACTATAATAGCGCAAATGGCACCTAGGGGTGGGGGGGGGGTAAAATCTTGTGCTCGTGCACGCTTACACGCGACATCTACCTAAAAATAGCTAGACAATATTTAGATAGTCACTTTCATTGGTCAGAAGTAAAAGAAATTACAAACACGTGACTGTTCGGACATTTAAGGTTTTACTCACACTCCTGAAGTTTGGTTTTTAAAAGTTTGAAATTCACTTATTTATTTACATATGGCCAATAACAGTTAGTTTATGTAAATACATTCAAAATTTAATTTGGGAAGGTTTATCCTTTCAAAGTTACTACTGAAATTATGTTCACCTTATGAAAATATGAACCTTAGTCTATAGACAGTACTTGCTTATAAGCATCTTTGGCTCAGGTTAGACTTAGGCGCAGGATTTGGCTTAGGCTTAGGCTCAGGCTTAAGTTTAAACAAGCAAGTACAACAGTTCTTTAAAAATGAAGCTCTTGGGTCATGTGACGATGCTCAAATATGATTGGTTCAGAGCTTAAGACATGTGTCTAGTTCTTTGGAATGAACCAGTACAAATCTCGTTATAGAGGCAAGAAACTTCACCGGTTGTGTACTTTTGTTTGTTTAAGACCGAAACTAAGCCGAAGCCTAAGTCCACAAGAAAATTTAGTCCTCAAAGCCTGGTCTATCTTCAACACATGCTCATTCACAGGTGATAAGCATTCCATAGGGCAAGTGCTGTATATAAACGCTGGTAAAATACGATGACACCATTTTTAAATCAGGACCATTCTGTAACTGATGTCAGTACCAACCATGAAAGAAAAACATAAACAGCACAATAAACACAGCAGTCAAGTAGACAATCATAGAAATCCACTCCAGACGTTCGATAATTACCAACCAGCTTTCTGCGATCATATTTTTGGGCATAAAAGCGTATAGTTCCTGTCGTATACCGATCACGTGGCCTTCTATATGACAGAGACAGCTAGAGAACAGTTCCACCAGATCTTGCATGTAGTTGAGCATATGCGGGTCGATGCCTTGGTTGGGCATATTGGCCAGTCTCTCGAGGGTAACCCGGCGTTCCTCCCAAATATGGCTTTGTCCCATTAGCATCACATTGTCCTTTCGGCGGAGACAGTCCCGGTCGGGCACCCAAGTGCTCCGGCGTCTGTGGGTGGCGGCAGACTGCCCCCCACTTGCCGCCCCCTGACCCCCGCTACAGTTCTGCGACGGGGGGGACTTGTTAAGGCAATCGGTGTTGGTCTCTTGCCATCGCATGTCCTGAAATTTGTGGATTTGAATGGCTATTAGTGGCGTGATTATTTCGTAATTTTGCCGGCTGAACAGACATACGGCTGTAACTATGAATCGAACCTAAGGGTAGGTTTCACAAAGGTGGTTTTGCTCAAGTATGGATTTACGTAGTTTTCAATTTTCGTATGATTTGCACATAATTTCATTATACAAAATATTTAGCAAAGCTACGTTCGTGATAGCCACCCACCATCATCTTTATTTGCATTTTTGCAGATTCTGATTTGGCTTATATAAGAACTGAATTCTGACCAAAAATTGATGGATATTCAAACATCGTTTGTTATCTAATTTCCATGAATATGTACTTGCTGTACACTAAATAATTTGAATTAGTTGTTACCCTACTGAATATAACGTGTTTTGTGTTGTCTCAGGCACTATGAATCTTTCGCTAAACTTTACACATCGGCAAATAATCGAAAAATCGCGTTAAATAATAAGTGACACTTGGGCCGATTTATTGAAGTTGAAGATTTTGGATTGAACGAAACATTTTCAAAGGCAAAGACTGAACACATAATAACACTAAATTATGTCAAATGATTGCCGTTCAATATGTTCGTTGTTGTTTTCAACGACAAACAGTTTGCTTCAATAAATCGGGCCCTAATGGTGTGATTATTTCGTAATTTTGCCGGCTGAACGGACATAGGGCTGTAAGTATGACTGAAGTCTTACAGGCTCGGTCTTGGCGGGCCTATATCTCCGCCTGAGCCTGTGCAAGTCCCCAAAAGTGCAAGACAGCCAAGTGAGGAACCAAGGCACTTCTTTCTTCCTGATCTTTCGCTCCAGAGACACGAACATGGACGAAGTCACCGTCCCCAGTCCGATCAGAGCCAGCAGACTGAAGTAGTAGATTCCTGAAACAAAAATGTGTAGATTAGTTTAGGCTTTGAAGCTGAATTTGATGATAGTTTGGGATCTGCTAAAGGGAAACTAGGGACCCGCCTTGTCAGACGGTTATAGCATAAGGCCCGGTTCACACAGACGTACTTTTTACTTTTTACTTTTTACTTTTGGGGCAAAAGTAAAAATTTCGGTTCATACAGAACATACTTTTTTTACTTTTTACTTTTGGCCTTAAGTAAAAGTAGAAACGCGTTCTACTTTTTACTTTTTACTTTTGCAATCTACCCAACCAGAATGCTTTAATAGAAGCTCCGCCTATTGAGCTTCATTTTTATTGGCTAGATTTCCTTTTTGACATACAACTGCGCCAAAGTCAGCCAATTGGATGCGACCCTCCTTAAGTAAAAAGTAAGCCTGTGTGAACACTTTTGCAAAAGTAAAAAAAGTATATAGTAAAAAGTAAAATGGATAGAGTAAAAAGTAAAAAGTAAGTCTGTGTGAACCGGGCCTAAAGTAACATAGCAACGCCCAACATAAAATCATAGAAGTGTGACCCCCTCTACACCATTGACGATAGCTCATGTTTGCACGCCCACCCTGGCCAGGTGAAGGCCCCCCGCCCCTGGTTTAGTCAGCGAATTAGCGAGAATTTAACCAAATTAGTATAACTGAAGTTCAGCCCCTGCTCTTAATCTGAAATCTTAATCTGAAAAGGGTGCAGTCCATTGTTAATTTGAATATATTAATCTGTTTACTATTGGACTCATGTGCTGTGATCTGTGACGAATCAACGAGTTTAATCCTCTTAACTCTGTTTGGAAAAAGCGTTGGGAAATGTGCAGTAGACTGCATTAAATGAGTTCAACCGAAGTCTGAGCTTGAGCTAAACTCAGATTGATTTAATAAAATGCCAGCAGAACCTCACTGTTAAACTATTTTTACTAGCCAACTAACTGCGCTAATCTTCATTAATGAGAACTTAAACCGATTTGATTAATTAATTAAATTAATTAATTAAATTCATGCATTCATTTTAAATGAAGTCGCGGGGAATCGAGCCCGTACCCCTCGCGTCGACGACCAGAGTGCTAACCACTACACCACAGCTCCCAAGTCTCATAGGCCCTATTTCTCCTTTACAACAGCAAAACGCACCAATGAGAGGTACGGAAGATTTGGATCCGCGCCTTTCAGACACCGAATTACTCGACAGCGCGAATTTCGGCATATCGTCCACCACCGCCAGCAAAAGCATGGTCATACTGAGAATTGTCATGATGCCGAGTCGAAATTTGGCATCTCGCATTTGACTGGAACTTCCGGGCATGTGAAAACCGATCACGGAAACCAGGGCAATCACGGCCGTGGGAATCACCAAATTAAATACGTAGTAGAAACTCTGGCGTTCGATGAACAGCTCCATGGTGAAGCCTGAAACATTAGTTGAACTGGTTTTGTTCTCAATTGTTTTGAAACTGGCTAAACATATGAGGTATTGCGATGAAATTGGAGTCGAAAGAAAAGATAATCGGGCCGTCTTTATAGTAAAGCTTGAAACATTAGTTGAACTGGTTTTGCTCTCAGCTGTTGCTAAAAGTGGTTTAAGTTTGAGGTATTGCGATAAAACTTGGGTTGAAAATTGATCGATATTGACTAGATTGGATATATTCGTTACGGCACTGACAGTATGATTACATACCTAACATGCATATAACGTAAAAGAGGAAATGTAAAAGACGCTTAGGCCTGTTTTTTTTATTTTGTACTTTGGTAAATTTTCAGATTTGTTAACCTTACGCCATGGCATATATAGTTTGACCGTTTGGTCTATATATATAAAAACCTGCAGCATAGAACTTTGATTTTAGGAATTTGCATCATTAAACGTTGAACCAAAACGGATAGATTGCTAAGTCTGACAAAAAAATGGGGAACACTGACACAAAACAAAAGATATGATTTCATTACGAAAAGAACAAATTTTAGCTATCAAAAGTACAGCGAGTAGATGCCAAAGGTTTTCTCTCAGTGTTCAACATTTTTTGGTCAGACTTTAGTGTATTACCCGAATAATTTAGCTGCTGCCCCAAATAGTCATAGTAGAGCACCACTCGTTTCAGCCTAGTGCCCATCAACATCCACTCCTGGTTGTCGTAAAAGTCCGTCGTATCCGCTTCTTCTTGCAATAGATTCCAGTCCAACTCTGTGATGCGATAGGCCCAGGGACCGAAGTAGAAAAGGCACGTCTGTCTGAAGCAATTTTTTAAATCACGTTTAGCTATCTCTTATGTTTTTTGTTAGTTTTTTCTTTCTGTCCACCCTCTTAGCACTGTTTCCTGTTGAGCAATGATAGAAAAAAGCACATATTTTTTACTAAATGTAAAATGTTTTGTGAAACATGACGACCAGTAGATTGGTTTCGTTATCCTTGCTGTGGGTTCATGAGTACTCGAGGTTGAGTTTTTTGTTGCTGATCCACCGCTTATTTAGAATTTTCACTCCTTATGATTTATATTTTTATTTGACAATAACTTATTTCGAGCCTTTTTCGCTATGGACCCCAGTCCGGAATTCTAAAGTTACTGAATCAATTTGTATATTTTTTGCACTAATACACTCTTCTTGAGCTCAGTACTTCAAAACTACCAATTGAAAAAATAAATTTACAAAATATTAAAGTTTCTCATTTCAAACAAAAACCACTCGTGAAAGCATTAGCGGCAGACTGGCAGTCAGAATCTCACAAAAATAGATCCACTGAAGACGACAGAACCCGACGCCTTTCAAATAGCAAAAACTGACTGTTCTAAATGTTTTAACGTGTTTATTCCATTCTGATTTCTGATGCTTGTCAGTCAAATGAAGGCAACACATGCCAGCAATGGTCAATGTTGCTTTAGATAACAAATAGGCATTATTACAACTAAATGAAGTGATAAAGTTTGTTATTATGAAATGCTTACTTGTCAAATGGGAAATATTTGACATCCACATGGCACAGGTTTTCTACGGCGAATGGCGAAAAGAAACGAACGCCTCCGGTATAATTCACCCGCAGGTCGTTGTACTTTTGCAGAATTCGATTCGATTCAACACTAAAAATTACAAAGCATCGCTTTAATTTTATGCCGGATTAGCGAATTAAACTTAGTAATTATTAATTAATTAATAGTAGCACTGTCTTTAGTAACCAGCAAAATTTTATTAAAAAGATGAAAGTTAAAAAAATATTATGCATAAATTTGCAAATTTGTGGTTAGCAATGCTTGATAACACACTACGAGTAACTTTCCACATCAGTAGTTAACTCAACATTTTCATTTTGCTAAATTAGCTAAAGTCTGACAAAAATGGTTGAGCCACTTTCTTATTTTAGTGGCATGACTTTTGCGACTACTTGCTGTACTCTTGATAGTCAAAATCTATTCTTTTCGTAGCGAAATCACATGTTTCCTTTTCTGAAGTGGTGCAACTATTTTTTATCAGACTTTAATACATACATACCTGTAATAGGCTGATATTTCCGGGGTCCAAACACGCTTTGCTGGGAAAAATATTTCAGTAATGCCACCAAATTTCGAGGGTTCCCATGTAAGGAATTCGTCTTGCCAAAACTGAAACATTCTCTGACAAATTTAGAGCTATAAATTATAACTGTGTCAGATTAAGGCTGCTTTAAGCTTAAATTTTAGTCATTTTTTATCTATCGCATGGCTACTTCAGCTGCAGCCAATTTATTCAGACAAAAAATATCTGAATTGAACATTCAGACGCTCTAAAAAAGCTCGCTGTGGGAGCAATATTTTTTGGCATATTCTGATTATTAAAAATGTGACCACAAATGACTGAACCCTGAGACAAATCGGACACGTTATTTACAAACAAAATAGCAGCTTTTAAGAGTGAATATTATATGAAGTCGAAAAATAGTGTTAAAGTATTTTTAGAACTTTCCGTAAATTTTTTCATAGTTAATGTCAATATAAAGATTAGTATTCAAACGCACCAGTTCAAAACAAGCTGAAACCACAATTGTGTTGGTCGACTGTTCCTACAAAATTAAACAACATTTTAAACTAATAGACTACGAAGAACTTAAAAACGAACAAGAAAGTAATTCGCTAATGTTGTGAGTTGTGACTTGATTCAGTGTTACAGTAAAGTGTCGTAACTTGACTTATATCATACCTGTCTTAAACAAGCAGGCCCCAAAAGGGGGCAAGGTTCCTTCGCTGAGTAAAAATTCCGCTTATTTTACATAGGAGAATTCAGCTTCGCACTAATACCTGTGTACAGTTGATCTATTCAGTTTCAATGCTCATGTCGAACACATGCCATAATTGAAACTGCTTGCCAACTCAACGACGCTATCGCTTTCCTTGACAAAAAAATCTCATATCAAAACAGTTTTTGCTGACAAAAGTGGCGTAAATATTTTGCAAAAAATTCAACATATGAGGGTCGAACCCTCGAAGTACATATCAACAAATTCTGGACTAGCGCTTTTGACCACTCGACCACACTAGTTCGATATGTAACGATGTTCAGCTATGACTATGTAGAAGGAAAGCAGAAGCCAGACACCAGACTATACGATCACGTGATTAGCATGTGTATACGAAAGTTTTTTAAATCACAAAATTTTAGTAAAATGACAATTCAATACCTAGGCAAAAATGTTGTTGACAATTATTTCATTAAAAATAGTAAAAAAACACCGGTTTTCAAAAAAAAGAGCAGTCGGTTCCCATACTGACCTTACGTGTTAATCATATACGCTGAACAACATGTGGCTGCTACTTTTACACTATGCAGAGTTGATTTCAAAACAATAGTTCCCTCTCTAGAAGGAACAAAAAACAGTGTAATAACTAACGTCAATAACTAAGTGCACGCTGCTATATTCACGGCGTGCATTAGTTATTGCACTGCTGTAGGCGTGCATGTCCGTTATTGACTTATCGCAATGTATATTTCAAAACAGATATAAGTACGTTATATCACTTTGTAGCATACACTAACTATTCACACTCACACGTGAAGCCCGCGTGCATAAACTCCTGCGCTGCGCGCATTCGTTCATGCACTTGGCGCTTCACGTTACAGTGTGTAAAAATTACTGAGTGCACGCTACATCGTGCTATAACTTACACTTATACATGCATTCACATAGAATTGGGCAAATTCCATATAAATCAATTTACTTGATCGACAAAAGCAATCAAATTTTGACGCTTAAATTTTCCAGTTGGTGCTTTCGGAATGAATTTACAGGTCTAGTACCCACTTGTCATGTCCGAAGGATTTTTATTGTCCCTAAGCAAAAAGTTCGATCAGCTGTGACAAACTTGGATAACTGATATATTTAATTTTTGGCGAACTTTAACTTAAACGTGACCGGTGGCCGAGTGGCTATGTAGGCAGTCCTTCCACAAAGCTGTCCTTGTCCTTGTGACGCAGCTTCAGTCTGTGGTGACGGATCAAAACCCGGCAATTCTCGGAGTTGCAATTTTGAAAAATTCATGCAATACAGTGTTAAATTGTGTAGACTATTACGACTTACGACTCGAACTATTTGGTATACATAAGTGTAGACCCCAATGTAGACCGCGTCTGAGGGGTTGAGAACAGGTCTAACTTCTCTGCGATACCGTCGCATCAAAAAGTTGTACAGTCGGTAGTTGTCTGTGGAGTAACGCTTGTAAGGCAAAGGCTCCGCTAAAACAATATCATGATACATACCGTATTACCTCGAATAAAGCCCTGGGTCTTGTCTATACAAATAAAAGGGGAGAAGGGTGGTCGCCTATGTACTGAATACGTTAGAGAAAGCTACAGCTACGCTTTTTTTTCAGGTGATATTTCTTTCGTTTTCTTTTTCGTTTTCGTTTTCGTTTCCCTTTTGTTTTCCTTCAATTTCTTACTTTCTTTCGTTTTCGTTTTCTTTAGCTGTCAATTTTTGACAGCTTGCCCAGCATGCCCTTTGGAGCCGACAAAGGGTCTAGTAGCAGCTGAGGTCAAGCACAAGTGATTCCAAAACTTTAAAAAAGGGTGCCGTCAAAAAGGTGTTAAATATTTATTTAATGATGAGTTACTTTTCAGTGTCACTTATACATTGTTCAAGATTTTTGTCTGCTAAGTCAACTTTACTGATTTTATAAATTGCGTCAATTTTTAAATTTTCAGGTTCGAAATTTAAGTTTTAAATTCTTACTTTTTGTACTAATATATATCTTATAGTGCAAAGTTCCTGTCAGAGTGTCAGTGATATATCAATTTGCACTAATTTATTACTTTTATTTTATTTCAATGTACGGTTAAGTTTGCAAAACAATAAATATATTATATAGCTATATACCAACTAACGAAAGTCTACTTAAAAGTGACACCCCCCGTCATGTAAACATTTGAATAAACAAGCAGCTTGCAGCTGCCTTCATTTGTCTACTGCTCGTCAAATTTTTCAAAACTTTGTTGCGCAAGCCGAAAAAGCTGGCTTCGCTTCAATTCACTTTCGTTTTCGTTTTCTTTTTCGTTTTCGTTTCGTTTTCGTTCATTTTAGTGTCTACTGAAA
>JASANF010012268.1:0-30923 GCA_030248245.1 Trissonchulus sp. WLG1_4 | reverse complement strand
ATTAAAGGGTTAAAAATAATTGTAAATGACAATAACCCATGTCAGGCTTAGGTATGAAACCAATTCAGGCTTTTAAGGCCTGACCTTAGGCTTAGGCTTAGGCTTTGGGCATCAAGAAAACTTGCCAGCTTGGGCATCGGCATGCAAATCATTTCAGGCCTTGGGATGCAACCCATTTTAGACCTCGGCATGCAACCCTGTTGAAGCCTCGGCATGCAACCCTTTTGAGGCCTCGGTCTTATTGCGACGCACACTGAATTAGGACTTTTTGGTGTAGGGGGCATCAATACGAATTCTACTATAAAAGTGCTCAGCATACTGGCAAGTGCACTAATACAATACGTACCTACGTATACTTGAATACCGAATTTATCATTTATGTATATACACAGTTTAAATGTACTTGAAGTTTTTGTACTGAAATCAGATCGAACATTGGCTGTTGGAACATGTTAGCTTGCGTGACACCCCCTGTGGACAGTTTTAATTTCAAATTGTCATTGTCCCGCCTAAATATATACTTTTTGGCGGGCAAGCGTTCTATCGGCTGAAATTATAGCTCCGGCCACCAACATTCGTCCGTTAAACCCGCAGTGTGAATAAAACACTATACCGTAAACCTTAAACCGCAGTGTGAAACAATAGGTGCAAAAACGTTAAAATTGACGCTAATTTGTTGAAACTGATATAAATTGTTCATATTTTCTTCAATTTTAAACATTATTATAAATTAACATAATATTATTCTTTCCAATATTTTAAACTAATAATTAAACATATCAACAATTTATAGCAGCAGTCTGCATGAACTAGCTGGAAGATGTAACGTGCTGCTACTTGGCGACGAAAGATTTAGCAGGCTGTTACTAGGATTCTTCCAGCTAGCCAATCAGATTAAACAGCCAATTAGCGTTGACTCCGCCTGTAGGAAGCTAGCCAATCAAAGCTTAGCTGTCATTTAACTTTTCCCCCGCCTATTTTTGTGCCTATATAAGCTCGTGTTTTTGTCATTTTGTCTGTCCTGTCCTGGAATACGGAGCCATCGCCTGGAACTGCGCTGCCCTCAGCAACCGGATCCGTCTCCAACGCCTCCAGAACCGCTGCCTGAAGCTCTGCGCCGGCCTGCCGAAGTACACGCCAACCGCCTGGGTCCACCAAATCTGCCAGGTGGAGACCCTCGAAGACCGCACCCGGCGCCTCAACCAGAAGCTCCTGGAGAAGATCGAAGCCAGCCAGATGAACAACCCACTGCCATACCGCCGCCTGCTCAGCGCCCAGCAAACCCACCGTCCGGCCCTGGGTTCCTACCGCACTCCGGTCCAGTGGGCTCTCCAGCTCTGAAATTATCGTGAGTCCTTATCCACCCCCCACTTCCTGTTTCTATTTTTAGCTCCATCCTCCTACAAAAACTTCCTGCTTCTTCCCGCCAAATCCAACGGTCGTTTTTCCCGCCGATCCAACGGTCCAACGTCTTCTTCCCGCCGACATCACCGCCAGCCAATCCCTTGCCAGTGATCATCACCTGACCAGCCACACCGATCATCATCTTCCAATCATCGCTCAACGCCACAACGCGCCTGGAAAGCCATCTCGGCTCAGCAGGCGTCACCTCCCCATCATCATCGTCATTTTGGTCAACATTAACAATCAACAACAATTCAAGTCAACAACAGACATAGTCACTCACGCAAGGCGTCCTGCTTTTACTTTTTCTGCGCGTTCTGTCTTTTGTGTTTGCTTCTCTGCTTTGGCTTTTGTCTGTCCTTATTTTGGGTCTTTTCGTTTTGTTCTGTTTGGTTTTCTTTTGTTTGCCCTTTCAGACAAAACACGTAGACACACTCATTGGTTGTTAGTTTGGAATGGTACGCCCATCGCTAGCACCATGAGCAAGCAACACACCTGGAAGAAGTTCTTGAAAGATGCCATGGAACCTAAACCGATTGGACCCCGGCCACATCCTCCCAGACGATCCAATTTGACCACGATGTTGACTACAACCACCGATGCCGCCAGCCAAGGAAGCGGACCCGGAACCGCCAAACCATCCCCAACGACTACGACACGACCCACCGCCGATTCTGCCTCCAGCCAGACCACCAGACCTGGAAACCCCAAACCCAGCCAACCGACTACGACTAATCCAACCGCCGATGCTGCCAAAGAGACAAAAGCAGCAGCATCCCAGAAAACCAGCTCCAGGCCGTCAAAGCTGCCAAGTGTGGCGGCTCAAGATCAGCAGCGAAGGCACTCTTTTGATGCCAGTCTGGTTGCGGCCAGAAAGAATGCTTCCAAAGACCCAACAGTCCTCTCCAGGACTACGGCCACGACAGGCCAGAGTGTTCCTGTTTCAGACTCAAACAAACGAAAGCTGAACTCGCCTGTGGACTCGGACAAGCCCAAGAATTTCAGACAGCCTCCAACAACAATGGGCGAAGCCGACGAGGACGGGTTCCAGACAGTGGTCAAGAAGCAAAGAAAACCGGGCAACCGCGGACCTCCACCGCTGTTATTCCAGTTCAAGCCGAAGAACGAAACGGTGACCCAGAAGCAGCTGGTGGAAGAATTGCGAATTGCCACAATGGGCCGCGTCGCCCTGCGTTATGTGGCTCCCAAGGACGGTGGTCATCTGGTGGTTCCAGCCAGCCATTCGGATGCCCTGCAGTTGCTGAATGTCGTTGCCAAGTACAACAGCTGGTGGCCTCGGCGAGAAGTACAACATCTTGCCCCCAGAAAACTACAAGCCAAGAAGAGCGCAGCATCATGAAGCAATCATCAGAAGCGTCAGCACTACCATCAGTGACGAAGAAATCAAGGAAGAATTGGAGAACAACTACATCACAAGCGTCTCCAGTGTGCGTCGTTTCACCAAGTGGACGGATGGGAAGAACATGAAGATGCCCCTGGTGTCAGTCAAGGTCACAAGCGTCAAAGACCTGGAATGGATGCTGTCCCATGGCGTCTACATTAACCACACGCGTCACGTGGTTGAAGAACCGAAGAACTGCGGGGTGGAACCCGTGAAATGCTACCGATGTCAGCAGTTTGGTCACCACCAGGCCAGATGTCCCAACGAAGCAGCCTGCCTGGTGTGTGCGCGTCAGGATTGTCCTGTGAACACGGACAGAAGCCGCCGATGTCAGAACAGCCCGAAGTGCGTCAACTGCGGCGGGGACCACCCATCCATCTCCAGAAGCTGTGCGGTGTACCTGGAGAAGCAGTCCATCCTGATGGAGAAGGCACGAAGCAAAGCCGAAGCAGAGCGGTCGGCTAGCCAAGCCGCCACAGCAGTGCAGCCGCAGGGACCGAAGTCATTTCACAGCCTGCCATCAAGCACCACGCTGAGCTACAGCCAGGTAGTGAAGGGAAAAACCGAAGAGGACCTGGTCTCGAAGACAATTGCCTTCGTCTGTGACTTTGTCACCAAGGCAATCCAGGCCGCCGTTGAGAATCCGAAGAATTTGGAACAGATGCCGGTTCTCGCCAGTCAGGTGGGGAACTGCCACTTTGATGTGAAAGTTCCTGCCGACAGAATCAGAAGCCTGGCCGAATCCACAGCTAACACAGCGCTGTGTGACATTTTCTGGCGCCTCGGAGGGAGATCTGAGAAGACTCTCACCAAGGACGCGAAAATGCTGCTGGATCTCCATCAGTATCAAATGCTCCTCGAAGAAACCCCCGGAGCCATGGACTTGGACCTGGTGCATGATGTATAAGCCACCATGATCCATAACCGACCGTGAAATAACCGACCGTATAACCAACCGTGAAATCTCGATCCCCAACAAAAGATCATCATCGAAGACGCTGTGCGCAGAAACCAGGGCATCTTTTCCAGCAAACAATGGACGGAGAACCGACACGGAGAACGGCAGCTGCCACCCGATCCAGACGACCACCACCCGCTCTGCAGTGCGATAACAGAACAAGAAGTCTGGGCAGCCATCAGGAAAATGAAAAACAAGGCACCGGGAGAAGATGGCATCAGGAAACCACTGCTATGCCTCGCTCCTGCCAAATTTCTCACAGTGCTCACTGCCCTGTTCAACGCCTGTCTCGATGTCGGCTTCCATCCGTCAGCCTGGAAATCCGGAACGGTGACGATGATCGCGAAACCAGGGAAGAACTCCAAATCTCCCAAGAGGTACCGGCCCATCACGCTGCTCCCAGTAATCGGCAAACTTCTGGAGAAGATCATCAACCGCCGGGTTTACGTCAGACTGGAAGAGGCAAACGCGCTCAGGCCAGAGCAAAGCGGCAACCGGGATGGACGCAGCACATTTGACCACCTCTTCCGGTTGGCGCAAGATGTCCTCACCATGCGGATGCCACACGGGCCGCGGAGAAGATATAAGCACATCATCGCGGTGTTCACCGACGTCGAGAAAGCCTTTGAGACCGTATGGCACGATGGACTGCGGTGGAAGCTCTGGCGGCAATACCACGACCACATTCCCACCAAGATCCTGCGATGGTACTCCAGCTTCCTCCAACACAGAAGCCTGCGAGTCAAGGTCGGGGGTATGCTGTCCAGACGTTTCCATCCATCAGCCGGAGTGCCACAGGGAGCGGTCGTATCCCCTTTGCTGTACACCCTCTACACGAACGACATGCCAACGCCAAGCCCAGCCACTGGAGTCCTGACCAGCCAGTTTGCCGATGACGTTGCCCTCTGGATTATGGGACGAAACGAACTTGCGGTGGAACGACTCCAGACGGCTGTGGACGACTTTGGCAACTACTGCAACAAATGGCGGATCTCCCTCAGTGCAGCTAAGACCAGCGTCATGCACTTCATTAAGTCACCATTTGACGAAGGCGAGATCCGACACAATCCATTCAGCATTAAAATCAACGACGAATACATCCAGTTCGTGAAGACGGCTAAGCTCCTGGGGGTGACATTCGACCGGCTGGGCACATTCCGCCAGCACATCGACGAAACGGTGCAACGAGCCAAGCTGAGACTTCGAGTGCTGCAATCCCTCGGCGGAACAACATGGGGCGCCAATATGGAACTTCGACTCCAGGTCTACAAGCAGTTCCTCAGGCCAATACTGGAATATGGGGCGATAGCGTGGAACTGTGCTGCCATCTCCAACCGGGTCAAAGGGTCAAACTCCAGAGAATGCAGAACCGCTGCCTGAAGACGTGCGCAGGACTGCCCCGCTACACGCCGACAACTTGGGTCCACTAGATCTGTGGCCTGGAAACTCTGGAAGAACGGACTCAGAAGCTCAATCAACAGCTACTGCAGAAAATCCGGGACAGCCACATCCGGAACCCTCTGCCCTACGAACGCTTGCTGAGAGCCGAACAGACACACCTTCCAGCCCATGGCTCCTATAGGACTCCGGTGGAATGGGCCCTCCAACTTTGAACATCTACTGGAATGGTTTGATCCTTCGGATCTCATAACCATCGGCTGCCCTTGACCTGAAATGGTTTGATCACCCTCAGGTGATCTCCTAACCATCAACCAATCACCGATGGCCACGGCCGCCTTGCCCGCCAAAATCCGACCAACCGAACGAAACCACGGGACGGCATCACTTTGCCGCAAAGAACGGAAGACAAATCGACCTGCAGCGCCTGAAAAGCCACCTCGGCTCAGCAGGCGTCACCTCCCCGTCAAAGTCAAAGTCATTTTGGTCAGTTTTAACGCCTCGTTTTGGTCAGTTTTAACCCCTCGATACCCTCGAGTAGGTAGCTTAGAACTTCGTACCCCCGAACAGGTTAGAACCTCGTAACCTCGATTAGGTTAGACCCTCGATTTAAGCTAAGCACTACCGTCGAACTCACGTCGGCAGGGTATCCTTCCTTTTTTTTTTGTGACGCCCATAAGGTGGTCGGGCACTGGTTGGAGCTCAGATTCACCTCTTCCTTGTGTTGGAGTTATACCAGGCTACGAGTAGTAACTCCAATACAAGAGCATTCCTAAGCTACTTAAGGGGGGGAGATCGAAATTACCATGATTCTCAGAGGATTTTAGAAATAAATTTAGGGCGAGTTTTGAGACCTGACTTCCGATCCCGCAAGCAAGGAAACCCCGCAAGCGGGGTACAGTCGTGAGTGTCCCAGTTTAATGTTTTAATAAACTATTTTATCTGGTTGTGAAGCAGAATGGAGCAGCAGCAGCAGTCGTAGTAGTAGTAGATGTAATTGTAACAGATGTAGAATTGGAAGTCGTAGCAGCCGTAGTCGTTGTAGCAGTTGTTGTTGTATTGGTAGTAGCCGTGGCAGCAGCAGTCGTAATAGTTGTTGTTGTAGTTGATCTTTCATGCGTTGCTGGTGTTGTAGTCACAGTTGTTGTAGTTGCTGTTGTAGATGGATATGTGTGTGTTGCTGGTGCTGTGCTAATAGTCATAGTTGTTTTGTTGTTGTATTTGATCTCTCATGCGTTGTTGGTGTTGTAGCCACAGTTGTTGTAGTTGTAGTTGCTATTGTAGTCGGAGCTGTGTGTGTTGCTGGTGTTATAGTAGGAGTTGTAGTTGTAGTTGAAGCTGTATGTGTTACTGGTGCGGCTGTAGTAGTAGACGCAACTAGTAGTATTAGTTGTAGCAGGGCTGCATGTCTTGCTGTCTTGCTGGTGTTGTGCTGGGTGTTGTAGTTGCAACTAGTAGTAGTTTTAGTTGTAGCAGGGCTGCATGTCTTGCTGGTGGTGTGCTGGGTGTTGTAGTTGCTGTTGTACTGTTGTAGTTGATCGCTGCAACATGCATTGCTGGTGTTGTAGTCGGAGTTGAAGTTGTAGTTGATGTTGTTGTTGCTCCTGTACGTGTTGCTGTTTTTATGGTCGGAGTTGTAGTTGCAGTTGCTGTTGTAGTCCGTCCTGCATGTGTTGCTGGTGTTGTGCTGAGAGTTGTAGTTGTAGTTGATCTTTTATGTAATGCTTTTGTTGTAGTGTTGAGTTGTAGTTGTAGTTGCAAACACAGTTAGTAGTAGTTGTAGCAGGGCCGTATGTGTTGCTGGTTCTGTGCTGGGAGTTGTAGTTGCTGTTGTAGTTAATCCTTAAGGCGTTGCTGGGGCTTGTTGCATAAAAATTTTAACAGACTAACAGTTTAACAGTTCAACAGTTTAACAGCAATTTTTGTTGCATAAAAACTAACAGTTTAGCAGACTGGTAAACTGTTAATAACAGTGTTTTTAACACTGTTAGAAATCGCGTTAGTTGCATAAAAACTAACAGCATAGGCCTACACTGTTATAATTGGCTTGAAATTCTAACGGTGAAATTTCACCGTTAGAATCATTTGTGTTATGAAAATTTAAACTTGTTTGCAATTTAGATCATGCAATATTGGCAGCCAATACATAGTAGATGGTTGTCCCAAGAGTACATAATAGCAAGAGTATCACACTATTGCTATTATGCCTTGGGTCTTGCGTCCAATGCAGAGCGCAAAATAACCCTTTTTTGTACGGTTTTAAGGGGGGGTACACCCCTCAATTCAACACATAGTGCTAAAAGGAGATCGGATACCCCCTCATTTAAAGGCCACGTGCCACGTATTCAATTGAGGGGGATGTCCCCCCATCAGTTCAAGACATTACAGAAGTCAGCTGTATTGCCCATATGCTGTTTCTCTAATGTCTTGAACTGAGGGGGGTACTAGGGGTAATTTGATATAGAAGTACGAAAAACCTCAAAACTCAACTACCACCTTAAATGGCATTGATCACAATAATGTCACCCTGACTTAATGATTAATTTACTAACAACTGCATGATTCATTGAAAAATATTAAGATTAATATTAGAAATTGAAATGTATATAATATTTCAAATAATATTAATGATTTTAATTATAGAAATTAGACTGTGCATAATATTGCATATTAATATTTATGACAATCTTTTAGGGTTTCCTATTTTTTCGTTTAACAAAAGGTACGTTAGCTGAAAATGAGGTAAATTTAATGCTATTTGAAAGTTGAGACATTGCTCTATCTAATGTTGTATTAGTTTTAGGGTGTTACAGCATGAAATTTCTAGATAATTCACAGAATAACCAAATTTGCAAAAATTTTGCAAAAAATGCTTCACGGTTTTTTACGTTACAAACGGTAGGTTTGATAAAATTTGTTAAATTTAATGTCATCTGAAAGCTGATATATTGCGCTTTCAAATGATATATAATTTACAGGGGGTTACAGCATGAAAATTATAGATATTTCGAAAAAACAGTGTGTGCTGCGTAAAATAGCTGCACTGTTAAACTGTTAAAAACACTACTAGAATTTAGCAGTTTTCAACAGTCTTTCTATGCAACGAAAATTCCAACACTGTTAATTAACAGTCTAACATTTTAACAGTCTAACAGTTTAACACTGTTATTTTTATACAACAAGCCCCTGGTGTCAGAGTAGTAGTTGTGATGTTTTCGCTGCTCCTGTGCGTGTTGCTGCTGTTTTGGTCGGAGTTTTAGTTGTAGTTTCTGGTGTAATTGAAGCTGCATGAGTTGATGGTGTTGGGGTCGGAGTTACAGTTGTAGTTGCTGTTGTAGTCTTAGCTGCATGTGTTGCTAGTGCTGTTATCGGATTTGTAGCTGTAGTTGCTATTGTATTCGGAGATGTTCGTGTTGATGCTGTTGTGATAGAAGTTGTAATTGTATTTTCTCTGCTAGTTGGGCTGTTTATGTTGCTGGTGTTGTAGTCGGAGTTGTTGTCAGGGTAGTACCTAGTATTACTTGTAGTAGTGGAAGTAGTAGTGTAGCAGTAGTAGTATTTATAGCAGTCCATCTACTCCAGTCGATGGATTAGGATCACGGACAAATGTAAGGGTACGGTAGATGGCCTTTCTTGCACCCATGAGTTGACCAGCCGTTAGTTGATTTCAGGACCCTTCCTCAATTTTTATTACATGAAATATATACACAACTCTCACTCAACACAGCGTTAACATATTCGTAGTTTTTAAATTAGAATTTAATCAACTTTCAAACTGTGCATGACAGCTCATTTTGTGTTACTTAGCGTGGAAAGTTAATTTTGCTAGTTCTTGAAGCTTAAGTAAGGGTATAAATGCAAAAACATTGTGTTTGTTTGTTATTGTTTTTACATAGGTAAATAAAGTAAGTAAATAAACACATGTTTTTACATAGGTAAATGTAGGCATTGAATTTTTGTTTTGCAGCTTAGTTTTGCAGTTTCTAGCCCCTAAAGGCACGAAAATCAACCTTCACATACGCAACTAGGTTCACGATATGTGCAGGCCGCAGGACCAGCTGTATTTTGCAGTACGAAGAATACTCATGGTGTTACAAAGTCAATTACTCCACCTCTTCAAATTTCAGAAACTATCACTGCAAAAAAGCAGTAGTTCAAAACTAGCTAGTGATACAGAAACTTTTCAGATCGCAACCGGCCCCCTCAAGGTTAAAAGGAAAAGAAAACTGCGTATTGCAAACTTATCCATTCCAAACTGCCACAATTATCACCCGAACGTTACTCTTACGTAGCACCAGCGAAATTCCTAGCAGGTGTTACATTCAAGCTGTGGGTAGATGTAAACGCTCCAATGGAACCCTTGCATAGTCCCAGAGACAGAATCCCCAGCATCGTCATCAAAAGATCGAAACTTCTTCTGAATTACCTTTTGAGGAACGGTGTTCTGTATAGACTTAACACCTATTTTAGGCTGATCATCCGGCGGGGATGTGGCCTAATGGTTAAGGCGTCTGACTAGTAATTAAAAGTACGTGGGAGCTCACTAGCTTTAATATTTTTGCAATATTTTCTGTATCTAAATTTTAAGTCAATGAATTTGTCGTCATACAGTACATACCTATTTTATAGCTCGATCGAGCCTACCTATTTTCAACCATTTGATTGCGCGCGTACAACACAACTGCGCGCACTCGTATTATGCACTCGGCGTTTCCCTCGAACAACGTGCATACAGATATTTATATGTGAGTACGCTTGCCCGTGCTACAAAGTATACTTGTAAACGAAGAATGGAGCCTATGAGACTTGGGGGGGGCTGTGGTATAGTGGTAAGCATCGACGCAAGAACCCCGGATTCGATTCCCGACGCCTCCTTTTTTTCAAAAGTAGATTATCTTCTTTCGTTCAACACTCATGGCATTATGTATGCGTTACACTAAGGGCCGGTTCCCACTGGACAGAAACAATAAACAAGTAACCAGAAATAAGAAACAAGGCCTTATTTCAGAAATAAAAGGGCATTCCCACTGCAGAAATAAGCTTTTGGTATTTCAGAAATAACAAACCTTATTTCTAAAATAAGAAGTTAAATTCATTTTAACTTAAGAAATAAGAAATAAGGAGTTAGCCAATCAGACGCGTTGGTTGGAGCTTGCGACGCTAAGCCACGCCTTCCTTTCTGCTGATTGGACGATTCAAATTTTGCTCTGTACGTACGTTTTGCTGCGTACGTACTTTCGAATTCCCGCCTATATTCACCCCCAGCCAATCAAATAACAGCTTGAAATGGGCTTATTTCTTATTTCTGCACTATGAACGCATAAGGCTTTATTTCTTATTTCTTATTTCCTATTTCTGCCCATTATCTCTTATTTCAATTTTCTATTTCCTAATTCCTACCTCCTACCTCCGCCCAGTGGGAACCGGGCCTAAGCACAACACTAAGTCCCTCGTACTGTCTCAAATCTGATTATTGTCACTGAATCCACTTACATCAGTAACTGGTTACAATTAAGTTTCTGAGATGCGTACCTTCCATTTTCTTATGGGCCACAATTACCAAATAGCTGAGATTGATGGATACACAGTTAAAAAAATTAAAAAACTTGACAGATCAAAAAACAGCACCTTGAATTTTTTGTATGCCACAACATGATCTCGTGAAACATTACCGGGACTTGTTGGAAAGAGGCATTTCCATTGCATCAATCAAATTTGGAGACCATAAAACTTTCTCGTTCTTCGTTACATTCGGTATCCTTCCTGATATTACCAACGTCATGGCTACCGTAACACAACCGCGTTACTATCCCTCGGAGACACCCAACAGTGTACTGTGTTCTGCTATAATTCTTCGAAGCTAGTACGACTAGCACTAGTTTTAAGACAATTTGTCGGGTTAGTAACGGGTTGTTGACTGCTATATTTTGCACCTGCTGGTTGTATGCTTGTAACCTCTTGTCTGTTTCATTTATAATAAATCCCCTCGTTTATTAACGTTGTTTGACTGCTTAGGGAGTCTATTAAATATATATAGCAGCTGCGAAGATATCCCGAAGTCATAATGCGGAAAATAACTCAGAGACAATGAGCGTGAGCGTGGGGGGGACAATGAGCATGAGCAGACAACATGAGCGTGGGGGGGTTTCCCTTCAGAATACGATTCCCCAGAATTTCTGAGGTTCCCCCCAGAATTTGCTCCTGCTCACGTACATTTGCTCGTGATGATAGTTTTTTGTGATGGGAGCGTGTTCGTTTTACTTCAGGTACCCCCATTTTATGCCAGATTCTAAATTAGTTATAGTACGGCGTTTATATCCCTTTTCGGCATGCCAAAACTTGTTTCGATACTTAACAGAATATATATGCAACGAAAAAGTTTATTCACAAAAATATAACTGCAGTCTAGATTTGTACTACCATATTTACGGCCGCTTTTTACAGCTTTTGTAGCTGACAACTGCAAATTCTGCTTACGACCAACGGACACGCTTACGGACAAGTATGAACCCGGCTTTGATAATTGTCACTACCCAAGAATTCGAGTTAACTTTCTTGTTGAGTATTGCGCAGATCAAAGTTAGGCAGTAGTGCACAAATTCGACCACAGATTGCATCGAAAAACCAGTCATAATTCCCAAGACACCGCCGAAGTTGGACACTAATGATGAAAGCTGAAAGATTAAGAGCATTAAATTTTTTGGACAAAACTAAGTATGACTATATGACACTCTTCCTATTATAATGACATCGGGGCTGCGTCCGATTTGTAGTGCAGAATACCCCCTTTATGTCCGGTTTTCCAAATACACATATTTATAAATGTATGTGTAATGTAAATGTGTTTTACATATCTAATGCATGTTTCTGTAAAAAAACAATTTCTAATTTTAAAGAACTGCGTACTTTGGGATAACATGTCATTGCAACTCACGTCGTATAGTTTGTGTTCAGTGTACAGAAGATATGAAGTTCGTTTCAGATATACTATTACTTCGGCGGTGTCGCTAAAACAGTGAACGTTACATATATTAATAAAATTAGTTAGGTATGTAGGTAGGTAGGTACTAGGTACAAGGCTAGGGTACAAATGTATGTATACTCCACAATAAAATGTTGGATTTGACCACAAATAGTTAGTGATCTTAGAAGGAATAAAGTTTTTGTCAAATTACTGTACTTAACGTGATACGACCTAAACATCGTGTAAACAAGTACGTCTTCCGATTAGCCAGTTTTTATATCAAACATACTTTGTAAAGATGACTTAAATACTTTAAACTGTGTATAAAGTCAAAAGTAATTTCAAATAGCTTACTGTTCCAATGGAACAGATAAAGCGGCATTTTTCAAAGTGAAACTATGTAAAAGGTAAGGGTAAATTTGTCTTCTTCCGAGGTGGTTCAGACAAAAACCCGTTTATGAAATATTACGTTCGGGCCGTTTATAGACCGTATTTCATGCCTCATGGTAGCGGAATGAGCATTCAAACCGGGAATCTCACGGATACTCAGTTATGATGACGCACTTGCACTGAGGTTTCACTTCCACTACTGCATCAAGTACAGATACGTACTTACTTACATAATACATAGTACGTACTCAAGACTTCAACTATTTCAGCTTTGTCACGTTTTGCACTTTCTAATTATTTAAGGTGGTAGTGTCGCCAAAGCAGTTTTGCTCATAGGCTGCAAAAGGAGAACTTTTTGCTTTGAAATTGTACGTTCACTGAGAAACTAGTGAAATGCCATATGGTGTCAAATAAATACTCCCAGACACTAGACTACCAATATCTACCAATATTTTTAACCAATCACCATTTGTGAGCCAGACATCACACAATAGAGACATAAAAGTTCAAAAAATCAAGCCAGATATCAGATTGGCCAGCTTGTGAAGTACATGTAATGTTTTGACGCACAATTTTTTGCCACAAATAAGAAAAATGAAAAATGGAGGTTCGTTTTTCTTTTGATTTCAAAATAGGTGTCTATATTTTTTACAATTTATCATTATTGCTGTGAGTACTTTACAGGTTACGCACAGTTTCACAGTTCAAACAGGCATTACTCCACAACCACTCAAGCAATTTGCACTAAATTTTGTGTGCATAAACTAGAGCATATGTGCTTTTACTTTGTGTAAAGAATCTAAACAAAAAGTTTTTAGTTGTGACGAAATTATCGAATGTGAATAGGTTTTCAAAACGTCATTTTTGCGACTTTGCGACTTCACTGTTAACTGTATGCCGCATCAGTTTTTCTGAAACTTGGCAAAAATATTTGCCTTAAAACATATTTTTAGAATATATAAAGAACATTGACCTATCTTTTACTGAAAAAGTTTTATAGTCGCGCAAAATCGACTGCTTTCGCGACACTACCCCCTTAAAAGCGAGCAGAAATACATGAATAGATTGATTACATTCTCACCAAGACTATCAAGAACAGTCTCAGAGTGACTACGCATGAACGAGACAATGAACTTGATATGTGTAAATCTCAAACATTTTATGCTAATCAGAAAATTGACTTTGTACTTATATTAAGCACATAAACGCTTCATTAGGAGTTTTGGTCAGTCTTTAATGAAAATAATTTTTTTGATGCTAGTCTTTCAATTTTTGTAAACTTTCTCGATTTTGTGCGGCTAAACTTTTGGCATTGGTCACAGTTATGTGGTATGACCGCAAGCCACGCCGCTCAGTTGAAGTTCATTGTGACTGCCAGCAGTCGAAATGTGCATAATCATACTATCAACAATAATCAATAATAATCAGCGCTGAGCGAAACCGGTTTCTCGCTGATTGCACAAGGCTGATTTGACTGTGCATGTGCACAAGCTACAACAACACTAGAGGCAGGACCTGAGATTTTTCTTCGTTACAGACACTGCCCTAATGTTGTGTATACGCGGCGGCTGAGGCCGCCGCGTAAAAATGGTTTTCCAGTTTACCAGATAGCATCAGTTGGTATAAAAGTGTGCCATAACTAACGCCCGCGGTACCTAGGACTTACGGAAGCGCTTTCACATTTTTGTCTGCTTCCTGAAACAAAATGCTTAGAATCTATGTTATGGTTTATTAGTTACTGTCTTTCTTATACTTAACACTGTTGACTGTAACGAGTGTTACTATTAAAAGAACCTGTGGCGTATAAAATATGTATGACAAATCAGTGGCTTTTCCCGGAGTTCCAAAATTGATCTAGGTCTCTAGATAGGCACCTAGCTTCACTCCTACTTTTATGACATTTAACACTTACAATTTTGTGACCACGTTTTGTGGTTGTTCTGGAAATATCGAAGTATCCTTCACTGCAAATAAATAAGCTATTCTTTAGTTACGTATTTACTATTTAGTCAAAAACATATTTTGATGTGAAAAGCGCAACAAGTCAGTTCAACTGGCTGGACCAACTAAATGAGTAAAGTTGCAAAACTAAATCAAGTGAAGTCGAGCATTGGCATATTGGCTGAGATCACAAATGGTGACAATACATAAACCCGGTCTACGTAGTATGTCAAACGATCGATCGTATGAAATACAAGTCAAACTCTACGTTATTCATGCCTAGTTTACTGTTATCTCCAGAATGATAGAAACATTTTGGATAAGCTCGACGCCAAACGCCGTTTGTGGTCCCGACTTTTACCGACTCAACTCACAAGCAGTTTATCGGGCAGGTGCAGTTGCTCAGCCAGCCATCCACATTTTCGCTGAAGCTGCCAACCACGTGCTTGATGCAGTGCCCTGAAGAGTGCAGTTGGGTGGGTATATACCGTATTACCTCGAATAAAGCCCCAGCATTGAATAAAGCCCCTGGAAATAGGCTCACGAAATTATGTATGAAGACCCAGCTTCGAATAAAACCCCAGGGCTTCAAGTGTAACATTTTGTAGGTAAAATTATGACTGTTGAGTTGAGTAGAGTTGTAAAGTTACAGTAACGGACAGTGTCTTCTCACCATCAATTGTTTTAATTTTGCATTATACGTAGGTATAGCACTTCACACAATGTAAGGATGTAATGTACATAGCTGTAACTTTTAATAATGAAATAAATTATAGGAAACATAATTGAGACATGTTGCCTGCATGAGGCTGTGATTAACTTTACAGTTTCTGGTCACTGCTTTTGTTTGACGGTCGAAAAATGCTATGATGGAAACAAACATACGAAATCTTTTGCTGCAGATCCCTAGGGTGTTAAGGTGGTAATGCAAAAGATTGCTTGTAAATTGATTTAATAATTGCTACAAAATAGAATATTAAAAAAAGCTGCGAAAACGTAACTACCACCTTAAACGAACACCAAGATTGTACTTACAATAAGTGACGTTAGAAGTGCAACCAGGCGCCGTTTTGCCGGGTAGTTCGGGCAGTCTGGGGTCAAAGCAGCCGCACGCACTGTAACAGCGTTTCTGGTAGCAAGAAATTTGGCATAGCTGCAACAGCAGTTTTAGTTTTAATTTGAAGAAATGAACGTGAAGGATTCGCACTAAGGGTGTGCACGGTTACAAAAGCAGTTGTTTAAAGTACCGGTTACACTATCCGTTTAGACTAACCTATTACAGTATCAGCGGTTACCTCTGTTTGATAACTTGTACACGCTGTAAGCGCTAAGTGATCTCAAAAAGTGACCCCTAATCGTTTACCCAATAAGCTCAGCGTGGTTACACACACGTACACGCTGTTCAGTGTAAGCGTTTTCTAAAGCCTGTGTCAGCCTGTTGCTGAAGTTTAATGTTGACGTTTTTTAAGCACTTGTCGTAAAAAAAGACCGGCGGTTGACCTTCAATACATAGCATACTTTTAGGCAAAAATAGACGGAATTTAACTCCGTACTGATGGTGAACGGTGTGTAGCGGTGTGTCGAGCATCGTAATGATTCTAAAGTAGAGCATCATACTTGCTCAGGATGGCCTGAGCTATTGAAGTTGCCATCCCAACCTCCCTGTTAATATTCTTGTAACTTTTGTGTCTTGTGTTAGTTTTGTTTGTGGTTCATATGTTTACTGTTTGCTCATTTAATAAAAGGCGGGCGAGGGCACTGCTCAAGAATCTGACAAGCCCTTGACACTGTAGGCAGTCAGTGGAGGCCAGAGGTGCCTGGTTGTGGTTCGTATAGCAGTGCTGAATGTCGTAACTGCTTGGTTGTTGTAAAAGCCCTCGGGAGTGCGGGAGTACATCGGACGCCAATGGTGCCTGGTTTGTACAGCAGTGAAGAGGTGGTGGCACTGCTGGTGTTTATGAAAGCCCTCGGAAGTGCGAGCTTTCAGTCTAGGCAGTATGCTTAGTGCTTCAGTTTAGCTTTAGAGCAGTTCCTCTCAGTCTGCCCTCTCTCAATATGTCTTCAGTAGTCGACCAGGTTGCGTAGTTAGTAACGGAGTTAAATAGTTCTACTTTATTCAAAAAATTGCTTGCGATTTGAAGCTCTAAACGCTGAGCTATGGCCTTCCAGAAAAACACTTATAAACGGAATTACCCCCTTTATCAGATCATACCTGCTATTTAGCTATGTACAGAATCAACTTACCTACCGTATATAATCTTAAATTATGGGCATGTCATACTCTTTTCATTGTGTATTAGTTGTTATGTACTCTTGGACTTTGGTCTGATGAAGCCGTACTTACATTGCCAATTTTTGAGCAAGTACACCGTGATATTCTCATTTACGGTATTTGCAGTCATACCTCGTTGCTATACTTCTCTTTGAATATAAATTCCGTGTTCACATCTTCCTTCGGATTTTTCGAGCATTTTTTCGAGCCTCTCCCGTGTTTAATTTCTTCTATCTGAAGATTTGAAACTTCACATTACTTGCACATATGTACGATAGTTGATTTTTATTTAGTGCATAGTTTTTTATGGAAAGAAAAATTAATCAGGCCACTGAGAAAAAAAGTTAGCATACTTTTAGCAGCTGTTCTCTGTACTTTTGATGGATGAAATAAATGTTTTAATGTGTTACTTTCATAATCAAATCACATGTTTTGTTAAATCATGTCTCATTGTTCAATATTTCTGGCCAAACCTTACTACTTTAGCATAGAATTCATTAATATACATTATAATGAGCATCGGTATTTTTTGAAATTCCTTTTTGACGCCAGAACTAATCAGATATATATCAGAAGCGGGTCAATAATGTGCACTGTTTGCGAGCTGTCTTACATAAGTGATAGCAAAGCTTGAGGAGTGATCTTTGGGCACAATGTATCCAGAAATCATCGGCATCGCCGGGAAGTCTCGGTGGTGGATCACAATCTTGGGACCAAACGTCATGCCGCTGTCGATTATAGCCGCAGGACTGCTCACATTAAGTAGCATTTGCAAACCTAGTACATTTTAAAGTAAGGCTCGATTCATACGTACTTTCAGCCGTATGTCCGTGCAGCTTCAGCCTCGAACCAATCATATAAAGTTATACATACATAATGGACATCGCAAACAAACACACGTAGAGCAACTGGTCTTCATGGCAACTAGCTAGCATTGTCTTCACTTTAATATGAAAGTATTATAAGCATGTCCTGTGAACGGGAACTGGAACTAACGCTGGTGGACCACATACACTAATAAGAAGGAAGACTTACCTAAGTTTATTGATTTATTTGGTGGGGCACACCCCACAGTAAAACTGATACGAGTTTCAGTTTTTTAGCTTTCAGTCTCAGCGTTTGACGCTTAACATAAATTTTTTGCAGTCGAAACTACAGCTGAAAAACATATTAATCTGGGATCTTCACAGTAGTTGCCCGCGCTGTCACGCTGAACTATGAATGTCAGATAGAAAGTCGTGCTATTCATTCATTCCACAGCAAGAGTGTAAGGTCCGAGAGCTCGGACTATGTAACTTATCAAAGCAACAGCTGGGGAATAACACTGCTACTTTAAGGAGAAGCTTTGTATTTGTAATGTGAAAGGTTACAGTTGTATGTAAATTATAAGTGTGCTAGTGTGCTACAGTCGTTCTTGGATTTTGTGGGCGGGCTGACCTGGGCCCGATTTATCGAAACAAAATGTTCGTCGTTGAAAATGTTCGTCGTTGAAAAAGCAAATGTTCGTCGTTGGAAAACAAATGTTCGTCGTTGAAAAACAAATGTTCGTCGTTGAAAGTTCGTCGTTGAAATTGTTCATCGTTGAAAAATTTTTCAACGACGAGCTTTGGTTTTTTTAGAACATTATTATGTTCTAAACGACAAAAGCTTGTCGTTGAATTAATTTTCAACGACGAACATTTCAACGGAGCTCAAGACATCCGTTGAAATGTTCGCCGTTGAAAATTTTTCAACGACGAACATTTTTTTCAACGACGAACATTTGTTTTTCAACGACGAACATTTGCTTTTCAATGTCGAACATTTGTTTTTTCAACGACGATCATTTTCAACGACGAACATTTGCTTTTTCAACGACGAACATTTGTTTTTCAACGACGAACATTTTGTCCTATAATTACGTGTTATGTTCGTCGTTGAAAATGTTTCGATCAATCCAAAATTTTCAACGACGAACATTTTCAACGACGAACATTTTCAACGACGAACATTTTCAACGACGACATTTTTCTTCGATAAATCGGGCCCTGGCCGGCTCCTGGCCGATGCCCGGCCCACAGCGGGCCGGCTCGGGCTGATCGGGTCAACCGGACCGACCGAGCCGGCCCCGGGCCAACGGCAACGACTGCTCCGTTGATAATGGCTGCGGCCCGGCTCCACTTGGCTTAGCGGCCGATCTCTAGTATGTAATATGTACTCCTGGATGAGATTCTAAAATTACACGAACTTTCAGCTAAGCGTTTCAAGGACTCAAAAACGGTGCATCCAAGTCCTAACCCTTTAAAGACCATGTTGTTTTGTTCACCATTCATTCGATTCTCTATCGAAGGGCAGTTTGCGATCTCTCCAAAACGCACGTCGCGCGAGAAATGGCCACAGAGCCAGAGGGTATCAGAGAGTCTGGCTGCATATACAGAGAAATTCTAGCTTTAACGTCTATCAACCTGTTCAATAGAAAATTTACCGTAGGTTTCACCTGCTTCAATACGGGTTCTGTTTGTTCGATAGGTGTAGCATTCTCCTTGATACGGGTCCAGCTGGTAGGAAAACAGAGATCTAAAATAGTATTTTTGTATTTATTATTTCATTGTTATAAATGTTATTATTTAAATATTATTATTTAATACAAAACAGGGCAACGAATGTCATCCTAGTTTTGGTTTTAAGGTTTTTCAGAGAACGTGTTTCATTATCAGTAACAAGTAAGTTGGTGGCATCTCCAATAGTTGTCTTTATGCAGTTCAACGTTTAAATTTCACACGAAATTTTAGCTGAAATGCACACCAACCGGCAGACGGGTAGGTGCGCAGAAGGTAAAGGTAACCCGCGGAAAGATCCTTTGGCGTGTCCGCCCTCGGGTGCGGTGCTCATCTCCGTTACTAAGCGCCAGAGCGTCAGGGGTGCAACTTCAAGAGTGATTACACCCGAGGAGGGGGCCAGCCCTTCAAAGCATCTGCCCTGCGCGGACCCCTGTTACCTTCCCACGTTATTGTGGTACCCATATACCGATTTGGATCGACTGCCGGATTGGCAAGATTATTACGATTTTTTTCGTTGACAACCGAACGGCTTCTCACTTTTTTGGTTTTCAACTCAATTTTAGAGAACTGCTTTGTCTCCTGTCGGAAAAATTTCACACTTTTTTGAATGATTATTTATTATTTTTGAGGCACCAGCCAATTCTATTTTTACTATATTTTGAGGCACTTTGCGTGGGATGGGTGCTAACGAGAAGGGGGTGCCTCTATGTGCATCTGAACAGTAAACACTGAATACGGTAAGGCCAACCTGTCGCATTCTCGCCTGCTCATGATACAGTTCAAAACAAGAAAGTTTGAATTGTTGTAGAACATATGCCCCAACGGACCGTCATCCGTTTTCAATAGCTCGTGTTCAAAATACTTCAGAAGGACATGCATGCCAAAAAGTGCTTGTTCTGGATAATGATAATGTCCGTAAGGAATTCCACGCAAATATGAGTTCATTACTAATTCCTGAAAAGCAGGTAGGTATATATATCGTCATGATGGTTTAGTCAAAAAATTTTAATTCCAAGTCATTTCTGCACAGTAGATAGAATACAATATAACACACTTATGGTAGTTTGGTAATATCTATTTCTCTTAATTGTGATAAGCGCATCTGTATGCTATAAATTTCTCCATCATAGTCTAAAATAATGAAACGAAACGTTAGTGAAAGCTAAAGCTGTTTTTTTTAATTTTTATAAGAAATAAATCGCAGTGTCTAAGGATATTTCAATTACAATTTCTTTTGTTTGGGATAATCCTACGTGAGTGGGGTTTTGCCAATTGGTTGTATCAAGAGTACATAATAGGGAAGAATATGACACTCTTCCCTATCTTAGCTAATCGGCCCGGACGATGCTCCGGCCGAAATAGCTCTTTTACGTCTTGATTTCAGGTGGGGACCCCCCTCGAATCCCGGAAGTGTTTTTATTTCAGGGGGGGTACCCCCCTCGTTTCAGCACACTGCCAGAGCGAATTCGGTGGTGTCTTGATTTGAGGGGGGGGGGTACCCCACCTGGTTTCAGCACACTGCCGCGGTGGTGTCTTGATTTCAGGGGGGGAGGTACGCCCCCTCGTTTCAGCACGTTACCAGCTCACCACAGAGTTCATGCTGGCAGTGTGCTGAAACCAGGGGGGGGTACCCCCCCTCAAATCAAGACACCACTGAATTTGCTCTGGCAGTGTGCTGAAACGAAGGGGGGGTACCCCCCCTGAGATCAAGACACTTCCGGGATTTGAGAGGGGGTCCCCCCCTGAAATCAAGACATGTCTTGATTCTAGGGGGGTACCCCCCCTGAAATCAAGACGTAAAAGGGCTATTTCGGCCGGAGCATCGTCCGGGCCGGTTAGCTAGGAGAGGGAAGAGTCTCATACTGCTCCCTATTATGTACTCTTGCTTGTATGAATTAGGTAGATTAAAGAAAAGCACAAAAAGTGGAAAAACATTTCAGAGAAAACTGAATATGTACGTTTATATATTTTTTTAATCATACCTCAATTATATTCTTTTAACAAACATGTGCAATTTATACTAACCTGGTGCCTAAAATACGCATCTACTGTATTCCAGTGAGTGTTGCTAATCGTGTTAACCATGTGATTGGTGTTTAGATTATACTTGAATGTTTCTATGCCCAGAGGAAACCCAGATATCCTGATGTGATTATTGCCTGAAATGTGAAGTCATTTGACAAAATGTCAGTCTGAAGTCATGTCGTATGTTTTTTGTATGATATGTCTTAATTTTGAGTTGTTATGTCTTATGTTATGGGCCACAGGGTATGTACGTGCATATGTAGGTGGGTCTGTATTGTTTCGAAAAAACTCAAAATTTGCCCCGAATCGCTGTAAAATCATAAAATTGTATATAAACAAACATTCTAGTCTGACAAAAATAGTTGCGACTTAAAGACGTAAAATACTTGAGAAAACAAAACATGTGCTTTTGTTACAAAAAAATTTATTTTGACTATCAAGAGTTCAGCAAATAGACGCAGAAGTTGATATTAAAAAATATGTGAGTGGCTCCTCTATTTTTTGTGAAGCTATAATTTTTTACGTTTGGTGAGTTCAAGTCCCCCAAAATCTGAGACAAGCCCCCCCCCAGACTGAGATCCCTTGTACATATATGCTTAGGTAGGGCCCATTCATTTTTCAGACAAAACGAGTGAATTATATTTCGTCCATTTTAGAAAAAGGCCCTTAAACATTTAAAATTTTATAATGTCTTGAAATTATAGCAATGTTCTCTAAATAATGAATAAGACGATATGTCAAATTTTATAAAAAGCAGTCTGTGTATATACGATGTCACTTGCTTATTGATTTATCCCATGTAAGAACAACATAATAGGTCCTTCTAGGATTATATGTTGGCAATTATTTGTATTTGTGCATTTTTTCTCTAAATAAACAAACAGATAAACATATATTACGTAGCTCCGTAAATAAAACTTAGAAATTACGTTCAAGATAGCGTCTTTTAAGTTAGCATAGACTATATTTCTACGATTTCAACTGCTATTTCTACAGTAATATATACTTAATCGAAGTTACTTATATACCACGTATCAGAAGTTACCGGTATAATCACAAACAGAGGTTGGGTCGTCCTCGATTTGGCACATTTGCACACCTGTGCATTTTGGGCTTGGTGTGAAATATGCCGAGTTGTAGAAGTAAAAACTTGAAGTGAAGCATCCGGTCATCGGTTTGTGGAAAGTATATCCGGGAGCCAATTGTATATAACTGCAAACCATAGCAACGAAGCAACAGATTTAACTCCATTTGCCGATAACATTGAAGTTTGTTTACATGAAATTAACATGTTTGGTCGTATAGTACAGTAGAATTTTTACAGTAGGTAAAGCAACTAAGTTTAATTAATTAATTTATTTGCGTCGTGCGCTTTAGTAATGCAGTTCATTAAGATACGATTATTTACGAATTTATTAAATTTGAATTTGAATTCTGCATTTTTATGAACCAGTGTTTCAGAATATAAATATTAATATTAACAGAAAGTTGATACGTACCGAACTGTACAGTTATTATCATGAAAGGCGGTCCACGATCCATTTGAAGCCACGTGTGACGTTTCACTCTTATTTTGATGGTTGTTGCTAACATAATGAGCGCCATACAATATTTCGGCCTCATATCCAATTTCTTCAAACATTTTTTCACCATAGAATGCTTTATTTTTTCTAAAAGGACAGCTGTTTGTTAATGAAAGTTTGAACCTTCAAAACTCGGAATTGCAGTGTCGCAGTGGTTAGCATTCTCGACGACGACGCCGTGTTTTGAAATTGTCACAGTGAGCTTATTTTGATGTGTAAAGCGCGGTTCATATGTACATGTCCTTAAGTACACGCGGCAGGGACAAAGACAATTTTGACAAGGAAAATTTTTGGTCAGCTGCTGTGAAAAATTGACGAATGTGTTTAATCTTTTTACGAGTATACTGTCTGGAAGTGATGTCAACTATTTTCATGCAAAAAATTGTCTTCATTGGACATAAAACTTTTCCGTAATCGCAGAGGTACAAAGCGGTAGGGACAAATACAAGAACGCGTATGAACCGGGCGTAAACTACATCGAATCAAACTGCAAGGCATCACCGGGAGCCCCCCGTTCCTCCCTTATTCTCATTTACTCACTTTTCACTAATTTCCACTTGTGAATTGACGGTCAATGTATGTAAATGTTTCTTCATGTGTAGTTTAGCTCTGACCTGCCTTGGTAGCTAGTCTGCACAGAATCGGCCCAGTGTGAGGTGTTTGCGTAGTATCGCCGTGTGTTGTTTTTAACCAGCTGTCCGCCTGTATTTTCGTTGCGTTTTCGCCACAATTGGCCGCCTCACTTGCTGTGTTACTTATATTAATAAAGTAAATTTACAGTTGTCTTTGTGTGTCTTTTACTGGTCTCTTTCTAGGCTTAGCTCTAAGGTATTGGTTGTGCGTTCTTGCTCCCACATCAAGTTGCGCTGCCGTGTGTGCGCTAGTGTCCGTTGTCCGTGCGCCTACTGCGCTTACCGACTAGGTAAGTCCCTATACCCGACGGTGTCCGGCAACCCAGGCCCTTTCGGAAGACCCTGACCCTGAAACCGGGAAGCTCCGCCTGCCATGTGGTTCGGTAATCGGGAGATTTGATAAAACAGTTAAAAATCCAACAACATAAATTTAAAGTTTACATTCAACCGTATTTCGTACAAAAAGTTTTCTTCAAAATCCGCAAGTTGGCAGAAGTCCGCAAAAAGTGGAATTATTGCTTTCGGATGCTTGGACAAACAGCAGCGGATGGCCGAGTCTTTGTTGTCAAGCCAAGGGAAGCAAAGCTTGTAGCAAGCTCTGTCACCTCTGGTCCAACCGCTAGGACAGGATCTAGCAGGCGAGGACTTACCTAAAACAGCTTAGGGTCTGTTCACAAACTCGCTACACTGTCCCCGGCTTGGAACATAATAGGCGAGTACATCGTTAACTTTGGAACTGATTTCGATGATTCCTGGCAATAAATTTCAGTGAAACTTAAGTAACCTGTGGACAAGTGACAAAGTTAGTTTCAATAATTTCACAAAACCAGATTGAAAAGTACACAAATAATACTTCATTTACTTAAAAATGAACAGGTTGAGAATAGCTACCACATTGAATTACAGTTTTGTAAAGCAACATATTAGTTAGCCTATAACACTCTAAATGTTAGAAAAATTAATTAGCCTATAACACTCTAAATGTTAGAGAAATTAATTAACCAACAAACAACTTTACCTTAATTTTCGCAAAATATGATGTCTTTCTTGCAATTTTACAAATCGCTGTAAAATTTGCTTAAAACTTTATTTTGGAAATTGCTACAACCATCTTAAACCAGTTTTATACTTACGATTGAGACCATACCTAAGATGTTTGGCCGCTGAATGTGTTCTAAACTGTTACTTACATATTTCGCGCTTTTTTCTTGACTTTTTGTCACGATGTTTTTCTAGAGCCGTCTTCAATATTTTAAAGTTTTCTCGTGTGGTTGCAATAAATTTACTCTGAAAAAAAAATCATATTTGCAGCCGTTCAGCCGACAAAATGACTAAATAATGACGTCACATCCACTGCACTAGGCTGCTAGTGACGCCATTCTGCAGGCTGAACCGACATACGGCTGTAAGTTTGAATCGAGCCTTTAAATGGTCGATGACAAATTAGCGTAACAATGTCAGAAAGCTATTCAAAACTTTTATATTCTACTATACTCCGCGGAATGCATAATGGCAGTGCAATGTTAAAACCAGTCTACAGCGTTATTTCTAATACATATGTGATGAATAAGTAATTTAGAACGCCGTTATGAAAAAAAATATTATTTGTACCTGCCAAAGTACTTCCATTTACCTCACTCATCAATATTAGAAAGTACTTGCAAATTCCTCCCTAGTTTGTTAGTCTGTACTCAATTGATCTAGACGGCTAACAACGTGTCAGCACGATGTTGTCAAAACTACAATAAAAGGAATGAAACTGAAATAGAATCAAATGTCATTACCAACGAAAACTTTAATTACTAAGTTTAAACCACTTAGTTTAAACTCAGTAGAAAATTATAGTGTTAATTACTATGCCCCCTGCTTTTGCGTGATGTAACCTAAGAGAACGAGTTCTGCTTTAAAGTTTTGAATAGGTATAAATTAGATAATTTGTCAATAAATTTACTCTCATGTTATTAGTAAGGTACTATTTCATCAATACTAAAATAGTCAGTTAAGGACAAGGAGGGCTACCCAAGTCAAGAATGTAAGTTATGTGCAAATTAAAGCGAATCGGAGAACCTGAAATTTTCACTTATGCAATTACTCCCCCCTTAAGGTCACTAAGTGTGTGTGAGTGTATGTGTTGGTTTGTATGCATGTGTAGCAAGCTAGACGTATTTACATTACAGTAAGCAACCTTGTCAAAATTGCAAACGTTTAAACGTTTGAAAAAACGTTTAAACATTTTGTCGTTTCAAAACGACAAAACGTTTAAAATTTTGTCGTTTGGAAAAACGTTTTGACAATGCGTAATGTAATGCTGAAGTGTAACCTGGTAACGTTAGTCGGTCCAGTCATTCCTTTTCAAAGTGCAGGTTTCTTTAAAACTTCATTGCATAATGTCGAGCCCTGAATCCAAATTGTTCTGTTTTTACATGTCTATATATTGTTGACATAATTCTTTCAAATGAGCTAGTTTCTTTTAAACCTCTTGCGAATGTAGTTTGTATATAATTTAGCTTCTCTAACTAGTTAATTATATAATAGTAGTGTTTATTTAAATTGGTTTTTATTTATTTTTTTTATTTTTATTATTAATTAAATGAAAGAAGAAAAATATAGCAAAAAAAAATAAAAAATAAAAAAAAAAAAAGAAAAAAAGAAAAAATAAAAAAAAAAATTCGACTAAAGAAATAAAAAAAGAAAAAGAAGATTTTGGAAATAAAGGAATAAAAATTTTTATAAGATTAATAATTTGAATGAAGGAGGATAAAATTTGAATAAAAAAAGCGGCAAAATTTTTTTGAAGCCAAGATTTATAATTTAATATTAATTTCTAGCGTAAAAAACCAACTGCATTCTAATATATCACAATATGACTATACAGATGCTGGAATTTTTTAGTAGTTACTAAAAGTTTTCACATAATCTAGGTATTTCATCTAGCAAAATAAAGATTGTATGTAAAAGAAATGACATCGTCAACAGCAACCAAGCAGTGGCTGTTGCCGACGTCATTGAAGTCCATCCACCCAATAAAAGAGAAAAAGTTTCTGGATAGAAAGTAAACGGCGTAAGATAAAATGTTATGGATGGAGCTGCACAGTATGCAGCCGTATTTCTCTAATAATCAATTTAATGTAGACTAACATAATAATTTACATAAAGAAATAAGTTTAATGCGTAAGAAGACTATTATGCGTGTTGGTATAGCGTTGTAGCCTGCATGACCACACAGCATGATCACACACACACGCCCACACATTTACTGTATTTTCTGACCTATTTAATGATATAGTGTAACTTAACACTGTGAAAACATATACATGTTAATTGACGTTTTGCAATATAGTATATACGCGGCGGCTGAGGCCACCGCGTAAAAACTTTTACATATGTTTCATAGGTATCACTTATTAGCAGATGCTAAATCCAATTTGCGAGACTAGAAAAGGCAAACGTTTTGTCGTTTGCAAACGTTTAAACGTTTGCGTTTTCAAACGACTAAACGTTTGAGAATGTCGTTTGCAAACGTTAAACCAAACGTGTTTTCAAACGTTAAAACGTTTACAATTTTGACAAGGTTCCTAAAGGTCACTAGGGAGGAGTTTGCAAGTACTCTGAAATTTTTGTGAGGGAGGTAAATTGAAGTAATTTAGCAGGCACGATAAATTACTATCGAAAAATTCTAGACATGTATGTTTGACTTAGACTGCGTTTAGCAAGATTGAACTAATACTGTAATTACAGTACTGCAAGAGTTACGGAGTTCTGTTTGATCGCATATGTATTGCAATTTTATGATGCTATTATTATTTTATTTTTTTTTTCTTAATTTTTTTTTATATTTATTAAGTCAACTTAATACAATCATTTCGTTCGCATCCGTCCAAGTGTTTCTCATCTTCCAATATGGATTGATATTGCACACTGTGACAGCGGGGAAGGGGGCATTTTCATAAAACTGAAACAATAAGTTGCTGAGATGTGTTGTTGTTATATAGCTGATAGCAACATAAACTATATAAATTTCTAATTGTATTGGAATAATGACACACTATAGCAAAAGACTGTGTAAAACAGAGCTAGGGTTATTTGATTTTGATGATAAATTTGTTGACCGTTAATGAGTAACGGCAGACCCTTTGGGTGCAAGGTGACTGAAATGATACATATTATCTACAAGTAATGGGGCAGTGTAGCATATTTAGGCAAGTAGGTTTTCATGCAAACTTTTTAGTAATTTTATGTCGCCAAGACTCAGTACCTGCATTAAACTTATCCCTTCCTAGTGAAACTTTAGGATAATTGAATAAATTGTATTAAAAAATGAAGTCCCGAATCTCTCAAATTTGGAGACAATCTCCCAGGAAAATTTCGACCACGATGAGAAATATAGCCCTAGCCTTGATTAAAACCCCAGGTAAGGCATTTACTAACCAATAATTCCCCTGGGGCAAGCACAGGTAGTACGGTAGTTTTTTGTTTTTTTGTCAATTTTACTCGAAAGTTTACCTATTATAAATTTGTTTTGCAATGACCAAATTTTTTCACTCACCTGCACATTTACAACAGTTGGAATTGATAGGTATCTTGCTAGTAATTGGTATGAATAAAAAATCAGAACACAAAATAATTGCATTAGAAAAAATACTCTTTGTTTTCTATCCGTGTATATCATTTTGCCCACAATCTTCCGTAACTGAAACAAAGCAATGTAAAATGGATTGTTGTCTTAAATAATGCTAGATCTGTTTAGTGTCTTTGTCTTTTAGGCTATCACTATTATTTACGTAAGTTTTTTTCTTTCATTTTTTCCATTAAAATAAGGACTTAGCTGTAGGTAACTCAGGTCAAAAACTGTATAATGACTAAAACTCGTACTTACCGAAATTTTTTTCTTGTATTTCATATCACTCAACTTCGTCAAATGTTTATAGACTCTTCAAAATCTGTTCCGAATTGTTAACAAATATAAGTTTCAGCATCGTTTGCGTACTGGCATTAAAACCATATTTTGAAACTCGAATAATAAGTTTCAAAGTAAATAACAATTTGTTAGTTATGGGTTGGTTGAGCTGTCTAAGTAAACAAAAGTTATATCGTTGTGGTTTTCCTTCAGTTTACGCATTTTAGTTTCAATTTTAATTAACAAAAATGTGCGCTGATTATGATGAAGGAACTAAACTAAAACATCTTGAGTGAAAACAAACGAAACCATCACGTCAGAATTATAACCAGAAGGCTAAGACAAACGCTGGTAGCATGAGTACGTTAAGCCTGTTTCACACGAGGGGGACTTTTAAGGGAATTTTTCCACACGGGATTCCCATGGGGATCCTTTTTGGGAACGCTGTTTGCAAGATTCGCGCGACTTATAGCGAATAATGACATCTTAGCAATAGCAGAGTTATTTTCAAAAATTTAGTGACGGGTAGTTCCATGTTTCCTTTATCATTCACATGCTATTGCTGTCTAACAAAAAACAACTTCTTCATTACCAAATTGCTCAAGTCCAATTTTTCACAACATGCTACCAAAATGGAAAATACTTTTATTTAAATAGCCAATAAAACATACACGAAGGTTTTGACTGTGATTTAATACCCAAAACGGGCCTGTAAAGTTCGCGTGTCCACGATATTTACGGAGCGTGCAACTTTGCTGTGACTTCTTCTGTTGACATTTTTTTAACTAAGAAGGAAATTATTTCATTAATAATATCATTGATTTGATTTGAAATAGCCCATACATCACTCCAGTTGGCGTGGCTTTATTTTTTTCTACGGCGAGAGCGCGCAGCAGGCTTTTTTAGACTGAGGTGTGGTTAAAACGACGTGGAACTATATTATACTATAGGCCACAAAAAATTTATCACTATCGTCACATATTTTTGTCTTTCTGATTGCATACATACACTAGAAATAAAGTTTCGAATTATACGACTCATTTTAATATTTCATTTCAAACTATTCACATAGTCTCAAACCTGTTTATTGATTCGTGCAATTCGCACAAACCGTATGATACCACGATTTTACAAACTATCCCACTACCTACATATATGCTTAGCGGAAAATACGTAGGCTCACAATACACTGATATAGCAATCACGGCTTTACTAATAGCGTTTGTTTATGATAACATAAGCCCACCATATAACTGACGTCATTATTTTTGCCGGTTATTAAGCATATAAGAAGCTGCTACGTATTTAGTAAACATGAGAAACTAACATATTTAGGCGTGTATGAGCTTCTAATTGTGGCATAAGTGAATCATCAGCTGGTATATTTTATACCAATGTGCTTGATAAAACATACAACACTCAGGTGATACGAGAGTTAGTTCGTGCAAATGATCATATGCTGCGCAGCAGGTTTTTGTTCACGGCGTGAAAACAAAGGTCTGATATTTACATGCCCATTTTGGTTCTACGATTTGGTTGTTTTGCAAACTGCGTGACCACTAGCTGTGGCCTGCCCTGTCTGATCAAACGACGCCACTGATCACGGTCCTACGCGAGGTCAATGACAATGACCAGCGACCAATGATCATGATGTCATCAGCTAAAGCATCTTGATCCGAGAAGCTATCAGGCCTTAAATTCAAATAAGGTCAAGTGACCACTACTTTTCTTGTATGTCATAACGCAGAGAAATGTAGTGGCAAATTTGCATATCCAGTTTTTGGTTTCGAGGACAATGCTTCACACAATTCACGCAAAAACTGCATGTAAATATTTTCTCCTTTCGAAAATTAACTCAAAAGTTCAAGTTCAGAAGAAATATATATTAGTAGGTACATCAATTGATTGCTAGTCAAATAGCCAATGTTTCTTCTTATGCAATTCCCGAAAATATTTCAGCTAAATTTTGTCAGTTTATACAAAATTTTACTTATGTAACTGTAACTTAACACATAAATTATGAAAGATAAAACATTTTCAAACGTTTTTTAAGATTGTTCTGATACAGTAACGTCATACAAAATACTTTGTCGGTTATTTGTCTTAAACACAATTTCAGTTAATGTAATGTCAACAAGTGCCTGAAATTGGTTCTACATCAAAAACCAATAATTGAAACAACATTACTGACAGTTTTATTATACAGTTTTAGGCACGTGATATACGTGATATATAACATATACGACCAGTTTAACACATCGGTTTAGGTTATTTAGGTTTCTCGTGCTGTTCATGGTGCACTGATGATATAAAAGTGGTATCGCCAGATTTAGCGACTATGTTAGCACCAAAATGACTCAGCTCAATCAGAGACATCAGAGATGAACCAGTCATAATTCCCAAAACACCTCCGAAATTCTTGAGAACCAGTGACAACAGCTAAAAATGTATTATGATGATGAAATCACAAATAAGCCAACTGGTTGGTGTGGTAAATCATGCAGAAATAAAAAATAC
>JASANF010012261.1:0-12982 GCA_030248245.1 Trissonchulus sp. WLG1_4 | reverse complement strand
TTCTTTTGTAGCTATAGGATTTAGCTAACAGGATACAGCAGGAAAAAGTCTGAAAATAGCTGCGAATCTTAGAAAAATCACAAAAAATGACAGCACATTGTAGTTCGACATTTTTACTTCTAAAACGCGGTTCATACTTATTTGTTCCTTCTAGAGAAGGAACTATTGTTTTCAAACCAACGCTGCGCAGTGTTAACAAGTAGGCCCCAAAAGGGGCAAGGTTCCTTCCTCGGTGTCGACCTTTCAGGCTTAACTACATAAATTGGTTATATTCCATACTTGCTGTATACTGATACCTTACTCTACTTCATACGTAGCTTATTCTTATCTTAACTCATTTTTTGGCCCTTTTTCGGCTGCGCCCTGAATTTTTTGCGATTTTTTTGATTCCTTTACTCAATTTCGGCACGCTTTTTTGGCAATCAGAGGGGTTGGGAGGTTGAAGGGGTGTCTGGTGTCCGAGCGGGGTTGCTGACTGTTGACCCCCTTGAGGGGGACCCCCCTCTATGGTTGCGAAATGATCGAGTATGGTGCGCTTTTAGTATATGTTATTTTGTGAAAATTTGGTCACAACAAAATCAAAGGATAACGTTTGTTCATAATGCTGTGTATTTTAACTTTGAAGCTTCACTTGGCTAGTGTGCGGTACGTATTACTCCTCGAAGGAACCTTGCCCCCTTTGGTGCCTACTTGTTAAGTTGTTTTAAAACAGTATTCAAGTGACTGCTATACAAAACAAAGTTTGGGTAGGAAGCTGCTTGTCTGTGTGTTGGACCCATGTTAGTCAATCAAAAATATCAACATCAATGTCAACAGTTATTAGACGTCAGACGATAAGGAACTAGATCTTTTGAGAACCTGCCATATGATCAAAAGCATGGCTCGACCTGTGCCCAATTTATCATCTAGAACATAATGTTCTAAAAAACCAAAGCTCTGCATCGAAAAAATTTTCTTCGACAAACATTTGCTTTTTCAACGACGAACATTTTCGATGACGAACATTTCGCTTCGATACTTCGGACCCTGATTTTGTTTGACTATCTCGACTGCAACTGCGGTCACGACTTACGATTTACCTCCCTCTTTTCGTAAATATGTATGTATGTATATATCTATGGAATATGTTTGTACCTACAACTCAACGTGAACGCCCCTTTACGCCCATGGAGGCTTCAACGTTGGGTTTACTCATTTGGCAGGTGTAAAGTAGTCATACCAAAACGCCTATGGCAGCCTAACTAAAAGGACGTATTAGCCACAATGAAAATTTGTGAAAAAATATTTTATTATATTTGTATTATCTATATACCTACAATGTGTCAATTTACAATTTTTTAGCCTATTATGTACAATAGTCTGTACTGACTTCAGCACATTTTTTGTCCGCAAGGGAAACGTACATACGTGAAGCAGGCCTAACCTTGGGAACTGAATTAACTTAATTTAATTTAATTAGTTAATTAATCAAATTAATTCATAGACGTGAGGTATAACTACATAATAAAGACATTTACATAATATCAATATGATTTGACACTATAAAGTAAAATTAATTGCACTTCAGAAAACTATAATCCCGTGTGAATCCACGACCCTAATCACTAAAGTCATACATTTCAAAAACAACTATCACACAGGGATTTGAACCGAGCGAGCCATTTTTCGACATTTCGAATGCACCTTGACGGCAGGCCTTTATACTACATTTTGTACTATTATGTACTTTCTAAGAAAAACTTGTGAGATTGGTTCCATATTTAACGTGATACGTTGCCGTGAATGGGGGGTTGACAAAATATTTAGAACGTTTAAAACGTGTACATGATAAAATGCATGATTACTGAACTTTTGATTCTTAAAGATCTTTAGGAACCGTGTCAAAAAGAACACGTTTATCCAAACGTATACACGTTTTGAAAACACGTTTAGGTAAACGTGTTTTGCCATTCTCTAAACGTGTTTTCAGGCCTATTGAACTTTCTTCGCTTATGACAAATGTCAGCGGCTTTTTTTAGCCTTTATATGTATTTTCACCTCTAATCTTCCTGATACGTAAATAATCAGTTTATTAGCTTTGTCCGTAGCGCTAATAAAGTGAGGTCAGCTGTTGCTTCACTTGTCATTGACTAAGACACCAAACGTGTTTTCGCTGGGCCCAAACGTGTTTTGGCCTAGCGAAAACACGTTTGAAAACGTGTAAATTTCAAACGTGTAAATGTTTCGATTTTTGACACGGTTCCTTAGGATTAACTAACTAACGATTGGTTACGCTCTTGTATATCAAGTTTGTTATATGCTGTTTATGGCAGGTCAAAAAACAAGTTACAAAAGTTTTTTGTCCATGAATATTTTGTGCATAAAAGCTCATAATGCATACAACAGCTGAAATGTCAAAACTAATGAATTTTTAACAGCAATAATTACTTTTACTATTACTTTTCTTGCTGACAAATATACAGCTTTAAATAATTCAAACACTAATTCGCTAATCACAAAAATGGCATTTTTCAAATTTCGTAAATCAACTATGTATGTATGTTATGACCAGTATAAAAAAAGGGGAGTCTTAATTTTTGAGAGAACGTAAGTAGCTTAAGGAGCCAGAAATCGAATTAGCGAATTTACATAGCTTCGACGCTAGGAATTCCTGGTTACTAAACCCTGCGAAATTAGTGTATTTTTTCAAAAAATATAGTAAAAAATTATGTTCTACGGGTAAAATACATCTCTATTTCAAATCCCTGCTAAAGTGTTTTATCTGCTAAAACAGTTTTGTAGAGGTTAAAAACATGAGCGAAGAACTTGAATGGAGCACATTTTTTGAAAAATCTATCAAAAGTAAATTAATCTACTTCAAAAATACCTTATTTACCAACATTTTTTTATTATAAATTCAGAAATTTTATCATTAATGTCATTAATTAATGAATGATTATTCCAAAAATATAGCAAGCAACTCAAAGTTTGTTTTCCAAATAATGTTCAAAATTACCTATAAATTTTACGCCGCCCCCTCAGGGCTCTATATACTATATTCAGATTCTCTGAATCCTATCTAATTTTAGGTAGGTCAAATTTCCAGTGTTAATTGACTGAACAGTTAGGTCGCTTCTTACATCCTACATACTCAATTTTTGAAACGTCTATCTACGAGACTAAAAATTACACCGGTGTTGAGGATTTCAACCCTCGACCTTTCGGTTCGCAACCAGATGCTCTACTAACCGAGCTAACCACCGCTGGTTGGGGATGAAGAAGGATTCGATAAGTATCTTGCTGCAATATATACATAGCAACTATTAATAAAATTTTACCATTGGTTAATTCTGTTAGCCTATATTTTTAACTCATTCCCTGTCAATTTTGATCGGCTTTGATAAAAGTAGTTTAGTTTAGTAGTCTAGTTTAGCAAAAACATTGCTTGACGTTCTAATAATGTAAAATCGTAACTCCCGTGTCCCATGCTGATAACTGATAACCTTGTACCGACATAGGGATGTTTTCAGTTATCGAAATCTTAATCAGTTCAGTTAATCAGTTAACTGATTAGGTTAAAATTAGATCAGTTCAGTATCAGTTAATTTTGCAAAATTTTAATCAGTTCAGTTACAGTTAAGTTAACTTAACTGTAACTGATAACTTTAACTGAAAATATTTTCAGTTATTTCTTTAAAATGCTGGTTTCTTTTTCCGCTAATCCCGATATTTGCTAAAGTTTTCACGTAGTTTCTACTAAATTAGAACTTAATTAACTTTTAATTATTAACTATATAATTACTAATATTTGAATCTACTCAAAACAAAAAACCTCTTGTCAACATGGGATCAAACGTTTATTTCAAAACGAAAACTTTAAACTTCTGTAACAACTGCACAGTTGCAACTGTAAATGACATAAACTCTTGGAAGAATGGGTGCAAAGCAATGCCCAGAATAGAATAAAACATAAAACAATGAATCAAATAAACTAACAAGCAGAACCTTAAGTGGTTCTAAACTGGAAATTCAAGTCTGATCATTCATTTAATTGACGTTTTGTCCTTTCAATGCTTTTAGCGACAATTCTACAGAGACAAAAACTTGAAAATCATTGCAAAAAGTAAACAAGCAGAACGCCACAAAGGATTTTATGTATGTTTCGACGCATAACTGAAAATGATTTTCAGTTATTGCATGTAACTGAAAAGAATATCAGTTAACTGATTTCAATAACCGAAGCAGTTCAGTTACAGTTAAGTTAACTGCTTTTAGAAATTGTGCAGTTAAGTTATCAGTTTTTAACTGCTTTTCAAAATCAGAGCAGTTCAGTTATCAGTTATTATCAGTTAACTGTAACTGCTTAACTTTAACTGAAAATGAATCAGTTAGCAGTTAACTGAAAACATCCCTATAACCGACATAACTTCAGCGGACAGGTAGTCGAGCGGTATGATGTTTGCTTCGGGCGCAATAAGCCTGTGATTTGAGTCCCAGATGAGGTATCAGGGAATAAGATTTTTATATTTTCCAAGTTTAAAGTAGTTAAAGTTTGTCTGGTTATTCAAGAATTTTTTGCTGTTTGAGAGACATTGAAGCTACTCAGCTCTCGGTAGGAGTGAATGTGTGCAGAAATCAGAAATTAAAAATTATTTGGTCCACAAAATAGTGGCCGCGTTTGATATTTCTTCTGGAATATTGACAATCAGACGTCACAAGGTTTCTCTCCGCACTCAGCAGAAGAGCTTGCTAGAACTATTTCAGCAAAAAAATACAACAAACCTACCATATAGAGTAGAATAAACAATCCTACTGAAGTTCCTTACTAGTTTATATAGCATACATTTGTTGCTTATAATGTTCGTTAACCTAATGCGGCTTACTGTAAGCTATAGGAACGGTCAATTTTGAATTTAAGCAATTATAGATATAGTTATCAATTTACGAATGACGTCTTTCATAACTCATTACAGATAATTTTTGATAGAATTATTATTTTTATAGCAAAAAAATTACACTTGTAATTTTAATTTATAGGTATTACTGAAAGTAGGTTGGTAGTGACTGTGCTATAATTATATGTTTAATTTTAAATGCCTTTTTGTGAAGTTATTTTTAATCACCTTATAGGTAATAGGATTACGCCAAATGCAGTATCTTACCGCTTAGCACTTTCATAATTTAAGTGCTTTGCAACTAATGCAATAATTAGGTATGATGCTTAAATTTGTACTTAGCATGAACAAAAACCTATTGCTCAAGAATATTTTGGGACAGTAACTAAAGTTTGACAAAAAATAATTGCGCCACTTACTTATTTTAGTGGCATGACTTCTGCGACTACTTGCTGTACTCGTAATAGTCATAATAGTCATAATCCATTCTTTTCGTTACGAAATCACATCAGAGAAGCCATATGTGAACCGGCCCAATAGTGGATCACTAGCTTTTTTAAACCGGAATAACTCAGCCGTGGCTAATTAATTGACCATATTTTTACATCAACTGATAGAAGAAAATTAAATGTCCAAATGGGTTTTTATTCATTAAATATCACCCATTTGGCTTTGAGAAATAGTTGATCGAAAATACGGATCCAAAAAAACCGTTTTGTCCGACCCAAAATGCTACGTGTCCAAATTTGGAAAATGGCCATGTGGTACCTAATGTCAAAAAGTTTTTATCGCATCTCGTAAGAAATTTTTTATATATGTAGCTGACTTCGGCTACTTTTGTACTCTATAATTATTTAGAATTCATACCTTCTGAGTTAACTGGGACGCCAAAATTGGCACTGGTTCAACCAAGGCAATCCAACAGTTCACTTTAGGACCCGCTCCCAAATGTGAACCAGAAGCAGATTTTAATTGTATTTTTGGCTGTAACTTGGTAAATAGCAAACGCCGAAACACAATTTTTGCTATAAAACTCAGTAAATGTGTAGTTAGTTTAAATGCCGATAAAATTTTGGGCTGAATACTTAAGTTAAACTTGAGAAAACTGGCTTAAGGTGGTAGTTACGTTTTCGAAGTTTTTGCAATAATTCAAAAGTTACTTGATGGAACATAACCAAACTTGGCACGAACATTGCGAATGTAAATAGCAATATTTCAGCTAATTTTGACATTGATTCAAACTTTTACGGTTAATTTATATCTAAAAAACTGGATTTTTTGTGTATTTTTTGAGGACTTACAAAATTGTATGCAAATTTCTGTGGCTCTTACACTACTCAGAAAAGCCAATCAAAAAAGGTCTAACCCAATTTATTTTAAGAATATTTTCATCTAAAATATGACATATTTCTGTTAGTTGTTCTAGGCGATCCGTAACTTTGAAGTTATTTTACCTCAATTCTGACTTCTCATGCCAATATCACGAAATACCGATAACCACTTTGCACAATAATTTACATGTACATAGTCCCGTATGCATCTATTATACCTGCAAAATTTGGTTAGTATATGTCACAGCAGCCAGGAGCATTGGCAGTGTTAATAAACCCCTTCAAAAATTGCAAATTTTCTTCAGTCTCCTGAAACGTTATTTTTAAAACTTTTATCTGCCATTTTTTCAACGGGTACGGGAAAACTGTGCTTAATGTACTATGAGCTGACCCCAATGAGGCCCTATTTAACTGAATTAAAATTTTTTAAAAAATCCGTCATTTCTGAGCATAATGAGTGATTTCAGTTGAAGTAACCAATATCCTGTTCCGTTCATAAGAATGCGAAAACAGCTTATTTGACAGTAGCCAAATAAATTTGCCCTATACCTTTTTCGAATTGAGTGAAAAGGTTGATTATTTTTTTAGTTACAGCCTACCAAAGTCATAAAAACTGCCGTTTCTTGACTTTTTAGAAAAATTTGAGGCAAACTTTTGCTCACTGTAAAAATCTGCTAAATTATTACGTTTAGTTAAGCATACCAGCAGTTTCATAACACATCAACGTGCCTTTGGTATAAATTACGTAATTGTATGCGGAATTTTTTTACCACAGTGAAGAAATAACGAAATACGGGGAAAAATGCATAAAATTGAGCTGATGAGCTTCACCAAAATAGTTGGCGTGCACACTAGAAGTAACACCGACTCTTGAAAAATTGTAATTTTGTAAAAAATAAGTTGATTAATAATATGCAAAAGACCGCTTGTAAATTGATTTAGTAATTGCTACAAAATAGAACATTGAAAAAAGCTGCGAAAACGTAACTACCACCTTAAGCGTGACCGTGGCAAACCCAAAAAAGTAGGTGGTTCACATTACGCTCCTCTACTATGTTTCGTTTTCTCAGGTGGCGCAACTCTTTTTTGTCAGACCTTAATGTCAAGTGAGTAGGAATCAAAGCCGCGTAACTATTAATTGTATGTCAACGAAGCCAACGACAAAAATTACTTGGTACGGACTCTAGAGTCAATATAAACAAATATTAGCAAGTACCTACATATACACTTAGACTCCGGAATCAAGTGACCCCGACTCCGCTTTTGTTGTAAATGAGATTTAGGGAGAAAAAAATTTGAAATTACGAAAAAAATGGTGTGATTATGTTACAAATGTACCCGAAGATCGAAAAAATACACAACTGTCACGGCAATGGTAAGAAAAGTATGGAAATGGGAGCAATTTCTCAAGAAAGCGAAGTGGGAGTTCGGGAAAATTGAGTGGAAAGAAGAATCGGCCCAGGGTCAACTTCGGCCGTTTAGTTTCATCCAGTAATCTTCAACCAATTGACAAAAAGCTCGCCGCTTCACCATCGATTCAAAATTTCAGTCGTGTCCGTCCTTGCCTGGAGCCAAAGTTTAGACAAGAACGCCGAAACTGAAATTGGTCGCGCAAAGCTAGTTGAACCGGATGAATCAACCACTCCTATGAAACAACTGGTTCTAGCCGTTTTCTACGCCAAAAGAGCCCGGACGAATCGGTCGCCGTTTTGAGGAGAAAAAAAGTTGTCTAGCTGCCTCCAGCGTTGAAGACGACAAAAGGGTCCTGCCGAATTAGGCGGTGTTTTTCAGAACCGAAAGGTTGTGACAACTGTTTTGTTTTTGGACCCACAAAGGTGCTAGTCCAGTCGAAGCTCTCAGGAACCAATCTACGTCAAGAAAAAAAAGTCTGCCAATATCGTTCTGGCTACACCTATAGCAACCAGAGGGAGGCTGACCCCTGGAGAAAGATGAGGAAACTAAAAAACAGCAGAGGAGGAAGGAAACATCACGAACAGATAGCGGAAAAGAAAGAAAATGAGGATAAAGTCAGAGGGTAAAATGAAACCAAATAGCTGGAGCCTACAAGCCATGAAAGTTTGAAGGTAACAAACAAAATGATCAGCCACGGAGCGATATGGTAAGCTCCGATAAATTTGAAATAAAGTTAGACTTAAATTCTAAGGAAGACTCTTGCGACTGTACCCTGCTGGCTTGCTGGCAGGATTGGAAGTTAGGTCTCGAAACGTGCCCTAATTTAAACACAAAAAATGAGATTTAGGGCCTATGAGACTCGAGGGCAGCGGTGTAGTGGTTAGCATGCTTGTCTTCGAAGCAGGCGGCCAGGGTTCGATTCCAAGCGCATCCATTTCTTTCATTCCTTCTAAATTGGGGCTTCATCTTTCTATCGGGAATTTTATTAGTGTACATGTACAATTAATGTACAAGTAATTTTGGTCGATAGTGTGGCAACGGCAAAAATGCGGTAACTTTGAACGAATTAAACGGATCAGATTAAACGTAGTTCAACATTGAGTAAGTAAGTAGTTGAAAAATAAAAAGTGGCGTTTTCAATTCTTGGTTCCGCGATTTATGTACAGCTTTATAGTGCCATTAGGGGGGGGGGTTCTTGCATAGTAAAAGAAAGACAGCATCAGCATCGGAATGTGGCATACGAACTACTCATCTCAGGATCGCGCTCTATTTGAGCTACTGGGCCACTGCTGATCTGTCGTAAACCCTTTGAGTACTCTAGGGGCCTATCTTACTTCACAATAGACCCATATCAAACATAATCACATTTCGCTCACAAAGATTTGTAATTTGGGGCGACAGCACTCAAACTAAACTCTACTTTTGTGGAATGACGTTCTAAAGTTTAGAAGAAAACAACCCCACTATTCTGTTCTTGCGTCAAACCAAGGGTTGTTTATAAGCGCATCCCACGCATAAAAAACCAGGCAAAGACCTCAAGTTTGGTAGCGCCCACCCAAGTGGAATTAGTCCTTAAAAGTTGTAAATTCTTAATGCCCCTTCAAACTATTTTAAACGACATTCATTTTAGACACATTTTAGGCCGCGCGAATGATAAATTAGTCATTAGACGTGTCTTTAGAAAACTTAACTAAGCCTTTAAGAACTTTTATAAAACAGTTTTAAACGTTCCCACCGAAAGAACTCTGTTTTTACAGTTGCTTTTACAATTGCAGCTTAAAAGCAGATTTGCATACCAAAAATGTGGACTAAAATGGTTTCGGTCAACATAATAATTGTTTAAAGAGAGGAAAAGCTGGAAAAAGCTATATCCTTGCGAAGTAATTCATTCCAGAAAGCATTAACCAGCCAGGTTTCGATTACGTTTCGATTTATCGTGTAGCTACTTTAACCATCAAGTGATAAAATGACCACTCCGCAGTCTCCTAACCTTGTACACAATATTCTAAGCTTAATGTGTACATGGTTACACGGGTGTACACAGTCCTAGCTAACGTGTATATTAGTCCTTTATTACTGTATTTTGTGCAATAATTGCTCTAAAGCAAAATGATTTCATAAAATGGTTAAAAATAGTAACCCACACAGAATCCATGCAACCGTCAAAAAAACTTCCCGCTATAATTCACAATTTTATTTTAGATTTTTCGTGACATATTTTGACACATAGCTGTTAATTTTTGTCACGGTAGTCTGTCTGTAAATTGCGTAATATTTTAATCAAAAACTACTCAATGAAAACTACTGCCTACATTCACCACGCATCAAAATTTTTGCAAAAAAATCACCGAATTTCAAGTTGTTCAACAAAACCATTTGAAGCAGCATGAAAATAAACAATAACTTTTTAAACAAAAACTCTAATTATAATTACGATAATTGCGTCCTACTGAAAATTCAATTCATGCCATGTGGTAAGCGGTAAAGAACTTTAGGATAGTGAAACGAAAGTTTTTTTGGAATCAAAAAACTAACTCTTAATGTTGCTACTCTAAAACTAAACATTTACTACCAGTTCCTCATTTTGCTGCGGTGAGGTGGTTAGCATTTTCCACGTAAAACCAAAAGGCCTGCGTGCGATTTCCAGCCCTTATATTTTTTTAATGCGGAATAATTTTTCTTTGAATTAGATTTAATATTTAATAGCATAATACCGTATCTAAATAGATAACTGTACCGATTTAGGCTAACAATTTAGGATTAAGGCATGAAAAAGGAAGGAATTCAGCTGGTAAGCAAAATTACTTCATTCTCATTTGCATAAATCAGCGAAAAGCAACCGATTTCAACAGTCTCATATTCTTCCCTATATGTGCTCATAAAGTGGGATTTACAGAAGTTGTTTAGATATAGACTCGGTCTAAAACGCTCTTTTCAAAAAATTCTGGGTGCTTTGTCAATCCCAGTCGTAATGTTTTCATGCAATAAAACTGAGTTTTGTTAAATTACGTTTCAAAAAATAAGAATGCTTGCAAATTATTTGTACAACGAAAAATATTCTCAAACCAAACAGCAGGCAAATTTAACACCGAAAAACCATGATATCTCTATTTTTTGCCCCATAATATATCAGTCTAAACTAGATATACATAAATCATGCACCCAAAAGCCTTTCACCTTATGTAATACCTGTACACCTCAATATCTATCGGGTACTAAATAGTTAAGACTAAACTGCCTTATATAAGGTGGTCTAAAAAGCGTCGTTTTGAGGGAAAAGCTATTGAAAATTGACACGCAATGTGTACACAATTTTTCAAGGGTTCGAACCTTGGGTAAACAAAATTACGGCGCTGAGGGGTAATTCTATCGTATAATAGGATAGCCTCAATTCGCTACTTTTTGTGGGCGTAAACTTTCCTTGGAAGGAAATTACACAATCATTGGAGAACCACGAGAAACCTGACACTGTTTGCTCTCAGCCAAGAATTCTAACTAACTGACCTTTTGCGTAGCAAGAATCAGGCTGAGATTATTTCCTGAATGGTCCTATTTTGTGTTCCTAAAATTGGGCTTACGGTAGATAAATCGCAGAGTTTCAAAACACTTGAGTTTGTCTTGAGTCTGACATTAAGCTAACAAAAACACACAATTGCGAACATCCTACGCAACGATGCAAGCAACAACCTACGCAATAACAAAATATGGAAGTTCTAAAGAGAAAACTTTTGGTATTAATTATAGGATAAGCTCACGAGTAGTTTTGATAATTTTGCTCTGTAACAGGTCATTAATAGCAAACATAATTAGATGAAATTCGATATACTAGATCAAAAAAGCAATTCTGGATTGCTTACAGTGGAAATGAAAAAAATTATTTTCATGTAAGGTTAGGAAAAAAAGCTCATTTGCAGAAAATTGAAATATTATTGACTGATGGGATATTAAAAATGGATCAAATTCGATTCGATTAAATTTCGCTGGATTTATTGCTATTTTGTTATTGAGTAAACAAATTTTAAGCTACTCTGCTTCACCCATTTTAGGAAACGGTCATTAGACTACAATTTGGTTTTTATCAGACCGTTAAGGCAACCAATTGGAAATATATTACATTGTAGAAAATTGAAAATTATACACATACTTGACTCCGGAATCACGTGACTCTGACTTCGGTTTGACTCAGGAGTCTATAGCAAGTAATGTTGGTCGGTACTGTACTTCTGTGGAAACCAAACGAAAATTACGACTTCGTGCTTTGTATTCTGATTTTCTGAAGGATATGTTTAGATATTTGTGATTGTGATACTGTTTTCAGAAATTATACTTGACCATAATGTCACATGAAAATATATAATATATATCATATGTATAATATTACTTAATTTTCACAAATAGCAAGAACACAACTTAAGGGGGTAGTGTCGCGAAAGCAGTCTTGCTCATAGGCTGTGAAAATAGAACTTTTTGTTTTGAAGTAGTACATGCAATGAGAAGCTAGTCCAACGCTGTATGGTAGCAAATAATTACTGCCAGACATCACACTATCAATATTGACAAATACCTTGGACCAATCGTCATTTGTAAGCCAGACATCACACAATAGGGACATAAAAGTTCGAAAAATCAAGCCAGATATCAGATTGGCCAGCTTGGCTTGTGAAGTACACATAATGTGTGGACGCACAATTTTTTGCGACAAAAAAGAAAAAAGAAAATTGAAAGTTCGTTTTTCTTCTGATTTGAAAATAAGCGTCTAGATTTTCCACAATTTATCATTATTGCTGCTACTATTTTACAGTTTAAGTACACGTTCACAGTTCAAACTAGTATTACTCCACAGCCGCTACAGTAATCTGCACTAAATTTTGTGTGCATAAACTACAACATATGTGCTATTAGTCTGTGTAAAAAAACTAAACAGAAAAATTGATAAATGTGACTAAAAAATGGAATGTGAATAGGTTGTTTTTTCGTCATTTTTCCGACTTTGAGGCATTATTGCAAACTATATGCTGCACCAATTTTGCTGAAACTTGGCAAAATAATTTGCCTTTTGGTAGATTTTTAAAATATAGAAAGAACAATTTCTAACATTTTACTGAACAAGTTTTACAGTCGCGCAAAATCGACTGCTTTCGCGACACCACCCCCTTAAGGGGGGGGGGGCTACCCAGGTCAAAAATCAAAGTTCTCCAATTTTGCTTATTTTCACATATGTTACTCCCCCAAGGAACCTCTACCTCAGATAAGAACAATTAAGCTTGAAGGTGCACTTTTGGTTCGGTGCGTTTGTCAGTGTATTTACATAGGCAAAAGTACGCCAAAAAGCCGAAAAGTAGCCCTTATTTGGACAGTTCTAGC